>CM031701.1:9475201-9680550 GCA_018466805.1 Hippocampus abdominalis | reverse complement strand
TCCTAGTAGTCTTTGTTCCATTTACTCCTGAGGTAAATATTCATTCAATATATATTTTTTTGTAAAAAAAACTCAGTCAGTGTGTCTCTCTCTGTTGGAGGTTTCCCTTGACTCTAACTAGAGTCTGCTGTTGCCAATCTCACTGTGACCTTAAGTAGTGCACCCTAACTCAAATAGATTTGGATAAATTGACACCCTGCGAGATATTGATTTATTTGACCTTTGACAACATATTAGAAGGGTGACGCTGAGTAGCTGCACCTAGGGTGGCTACACAATTTGTGGATGATAACTCACCTACCCAAACCAGGAATCTCATGTTGTGAGGTCTTGTCAGATTTCAAAGTCAAGTGTCGATCTGTGGCACTGCAATATCAGAAGGTGACACTAGGGTTTGTGATATGTGTAGGAGTTGGGATTTTGGGGGAAACTTCTCAGTTTGGACATAGGGCCCTTCGTGATTATCTGCGGCTCCCACGAGCCAATATAAGTTTCCTCTTCATCACTCATCTCTTCCATGTCACTGTACACTGCTTCACTATCACCATTGGTGGTTTTCATCTTGCTTTTGTTCCTTGTCCAAATCTTTCTCAAATTGCCTCCTTGAGGATCTGATTCACTTTGATCCACGACAGGTAAGAACCCACAAGGGAGAAGTAAATCCCTGTGTAAGGTGCGGTGAGGGCCATCTCCAGTTTCTGGTTTAACAACATAAACAGGACTGTCTTTGATGCGTTTTACAACTGTGTGAATGGTTCGCTCCCAACGATCTGCAAGTTTGTGCTTTCCTCTGATGTTAACATTCTTTACCAGGACTCTGTCACCACATAGAGCTCAGCAGCCCTTATCTTTCTGTCAAAACGTGTTTTGTTCTTCTCACCCATCTTCTTTGAGTGTTCGGAAGAAGCAGAGCGTAGCTCTCCTGGAGGTTGTCACGAAGAGTTTTCACATAATCTGAATACGATTTGGGACCACCTCGACCGGGGTAAGTACCAAGGACAAGATCGATGGGCAATCGAGGCTGCCTGCCGAACATTAGTTCATATGGGGAATAACCTGTTGTGTCATTTTTGGTACAATTGTAGGCATGTGTTAAGGGCTTCACAAAGTCTCTCCAATGGGATTTGTTCTTCTCCTCTAATGTGCCCAACATGTCTAGCAGTGTCCGATTATAGCGTTCTACCGGGTTTCCCGGGGATGATATGGAGTGGTACGGATCTTTTTTACCCGACCAACTCACAAAGCTCCTGACTAATTTAGATTCAAAATCTCTGCCTTGATCACTAAGCAGGCGACAAGGGAAACCATAGGGAATTATCAAATTATCCCAAAGAGCCTTGGCTACTGTCTTAGCTCTCTGGTCTCTCGTCAGTACTGCTATGGCAAATTTCGTAAAATGATCTGTCAATACTAACACGCTTCTTGTATCTCGGCTGTCTGGCTCAATGGACAAATAATCCATACACACTAATTCAAGAGGATAACTTGCATGAATGTTCTCTAGTGGGGCAGCTCTCTGGGGAATGCTCTTCTCCTGACACATCGAGGACATCTTTTGCATTTGTCTTCAAGGACATTGCCATTTTTGGCCAGTAAAACCTAGCTCGTGCAAGATGTAGGGCATGGTCAAAGCCAAGGTGACCAATCTCATCATGTACACCTAGCAAGGCTCTTTCACGATACTGATGAGGTAATACCAATTGGTGGACAGGGGAATCTTTGTCTTTACACTTGCGATATAACACCCCATTACTGAGCTCCAGGTTGTTCCATTGGTTTAGCATGGCTTTACATCAGTAGATTCACGATTCATTTCCTTGGGTCCAGGTTTCACACCTCCTTCTAACAAGGTTATGACGCGAGCAATAGAAGGGTCAACTCTTGTTCTGTGTGCCAGTCGGCATCTGTCATTGAGGGCAAGATGTCCTCCCATAGGCTTCAGGAATTGCTGAAGGTCAACAGCTAGGGACTCCACAACAACAACCGGTTCTGATGGAAATGGAACAGAATGGCGCTGACACAATGCAGTGAAAGTTTCAGGGTCTACTTGGTTGGATGCCTCAATGAGGCGTTCTTTCATGTCATTAATACGAGCTCTCTCCTTGCAAAAAGCCTCATCTTCATGAGGTGGCTCTTGTGGCCGCCGAGACAAGCCATCCGCGTCTTTGTTTGCTTGACCTGCCGGTACTTAATGGTGAAATGATACGTAGACAAGGCAGCTAACCATCTATGTCCAGCCGCATCCAGTTTGGCACTTGTCAAGACATATGTGAGGGGATTATTATCAGTCAGGACACAAAAGAGGAACCATACAGATAATCATTAAATTGTCACACACGGCCCACTTGAGGGCCAAGAATTCGAGTTTATGTGTTGGATAATTTTGTTTACTTTTGGAAAGCCCCCGACTAGCATATGCAACTGCTCGAAGCTTCCCTCCCTGCTGTTGATAGAGTACAGCTCCCAAACCATCCTGACAAGCGTCAGTGTGTAGTACGTATGGAAGCTGTGGATCTGCAAAAGCGAGAATAGGCGCTGAGGTAAGTTTCTCAATGATCGAAAGAAAAGCCGTCTCACACTCTGGAGTCCAAAGATCAGCAAGTGGCTGATTAGGACGACGGGCCAACTGGGATGGCTCTCGTTTGTAAATTTCCTCGTTTCTTTGGTGGATGATAGTTGCAGTGAGGCGGTTAAGGGGTTTAGTTATCTTGGAGTATCCTTCAACAAAACGGCGATAATATCCAGCGAAGCCTAGAAAACACTTCAATTCTTTGAAAGTAGATGGACGTGGCCAGGTTTTCAAAGCTGAGATTTGTCAGGGTCGGTATGAACTCACGTGCATCCACAACATGTCCTAAGTATTTCACTGAATCTCGAAATAATTGGCACTTTCTGGGGACAACTTAAGTCCATAGTCTCTGAGACGTGACAACACCTTCATTAACCTGTTTTCGTGCTCCTCTAATGTGTCTGAGAACACAATTAGATCATCAGAAAAACAAGCACTTCGTTGAGGTGGAGGTCACCAACGCACTTCTCCATGAGGCGTTGGAAAGTGCTGGGGCATTTGTGACGCCTTGGGGCATCCTGTTAAACTCATAGAAGCCAAGGGGGCACACGAAAGCCGTCTTAGGCTTGTCCTCTTCGGCTACTTCGGCTTGATAATAGCCAGACTTAAGGTCCATGACAGAGAACCACTTTGCTCCACTGAGAGCTGCGAATGTCTCTTCAATATTCGGTAGGGCATATGCATCCCTAATGGTCCTCATATTTAGCTTGCGATAGTCTATGCATAGGCGAATTGAGCCATTCTTTTTTTAACTAAGACAATGGGTGAAGCGAAAGGGCTTTGAGACTCACGAATTATTCCAGCATCGAGTAACTGTCTGAGATGCTGTTTCACTGCTTCTCTGTCACTTGGGTGGATAGGCCTTGGCCTTTCTTTGAAAGGTGTCTCACCATGTAACCGGATCTGATGTTTACAGCAGTGGTGTGGCCATAGGACATTTCATCAAGGGCAAAAACTTCTGAAATAGATTGTAGTTTTTCTGGATGCGCTCTTTCCATTCATGTGGGATGGGAGACTCATCAAGACTGAATGGGGGTCTATTGGTTTCCTGTTCCGGTTGACTTGGGGAAAGCTGAGATTGTACAGATTCTAAAGGGGAAACAGCTGGGCTGCACAAGCTTGAGCCACGACACTAGTGGACCGCAATGTCACACTATGTTCGCTCACATTATGCATTATGACCGGTACTTTGGTACTGGCCCTACAAGGGATATCCTTAAAGTTGATTCGATTAGCAGACCTCCTGGTAATCTGTATGGTCATGCTGTTCAAGTACAAATCTTGTGTTCTGGTTCTTCCGTCCTAATCTCACAATACCCATAAGACACAATTTTTGGTTTGCAAGAACTGTGATTGGCTTCTTACTATGCAGCATGACAGGGTAGGAATGAGTATCACATCTCTGTGCCTGGGCAACATGTTGGAGGATCATTGAAAACTGTTTAGAAGGTAAGGTCTGAATAAACTTGGGCCCATTTTGCTCCACTAATTGCTCATACAGTCGCAAAAGCACATTTGTCCCAATCAGCAGTGGGATTCTACTGTTGAAGTGGCATTCAGGAACCACGAGTGCTAGTACGACCAATTGCTGCTCTTTCCCCGCTATGTGCTGTGGAAACGAAATGTTTGTTTGAATGTAACCTAAGTATGGGACATTTTGTCCTCCAGCTCCTTCAATCTCAAGAATAGTGTGGATGGTGGATGGGAAGATGGGAAAGGTGCACTTTGTGAAAAGTTTCAGAAATGTCGTCACTTGTGAACCGGAATCTATTATGGATTCGCATGGCGTACCTTCAACAAGTACCGAGGCTCCACAGCGGGGGCCTATAAGACCTTGGGGTAATATCAATTGAGGTTGAAAATGTCAACAGGTTGGGTTTGGCACGTGGTTTGTCGTTCAATGCCCAGAGATTTGGGACTCAGAGAATCAAGGGTTTCAGCTCCTGGATGTCCCACAGCAGGAGCTGCCACTAGTTTAAGCAAAGGGGCTGTAGTCTGTCTTGCTGCAAAGTCTGCTTGTTTTCTTCTTCAACTCTGCATTCCTTTCTTTGACAAGAGTGGGATTTGGTTCATTTGTGCAATGGGCTGCTATGTGATTTCCTTCCCCCACTTGAAAACAAAACCATGCACGCGGCATCCAGGGATTTTAGTAGAGGTTTGCGTTTGTCTCATATTTACAGCCGAGGACTCCTGGGATTGGGGTTCTCGGATTGCATGTAATCTTCTGGTCTGGACAAGTATTTGAACTTGTTGGTCAACTCAGCAATTTGATTTTCAAGTTTAGCAGTTTCATTTGGGGTGCTCAATGGGTTGTGGAGATACAGGGGAGTTTGTCATTAGGGTGGTGTCTCTCTCCTTTTTGCTCAACTTTTCAACTTGTCTCATGAGTTCATTGATTTTCAGGTCAAGTCTCACAGTTTCGTTATCTGACGAAGTGGGCCTACAAGCGGTACTTGGTCAAAGACCGGAATGCTAAATGCAGAGTGGGCGTGTGCAGCAGCCTTAGTTACACCCAAATGTTTCTTCATACGATCAAACTTGGCTGACCGTCGGTCTTCTTCGGTCCTCAACATGAGAAGGAGGTCAGGGAATGAGGGAGGAGAACCTTTTTCCCTTCAAGTTGGAGACCTATTATCAAACTCTGGTCCCAGCAACCCCGAATAAATTGTTTAAGGAGCAGCCCATCTGCATTCGTGGCAGCTGCTCCCCCTCTAGAAATTACTCTGGTGAGAAGACTGTGGAGGCGGCTCAAGAAAGCAGAGGATTTTCTCCGCTGTTTTGGTTTGAGCAAAGAAAGGAAGTGAAGAGTTCTTCTCCATCCTCGACAACACCGAAAGCAGATTCAAGCTGATCGACATAAGAGTTTGGTGGCGCAGTGACACCAAGGGGCTTTACAATTTCAGAAGCAGGGCTGAGCAAGCTCTCAAGGATCCTCCTCACCTTGTGTGCATCAGTCAAGGAAGAGTCACTGAGTAAGAGATCAACTTGGCTGCGCCATGTCTCATAATCCACTTCACCGTTGGGCCTAGGAATTCGACCTGAGAAAGTGCGTATCCTCGTGTGTGATGTGTGAGTTGGCTCATTACGTACAATGTCTTGACTTCCGGGTTGAGTGAACGCTGGCGCGTCTGGCTGCCGCTGCTCACCCGCAATTACCGTATTCTTTTTTAGCGTTTTTTTTTTTTTCACGGTTTACTCTCGTCATGGGAGAACCCCTACACTCCTTCGTTGTAGTTTTGGACTGTCAGTCGTCGCACGGTTGGCCTCGGTCGCGGCGTCCTGCCTGTTCGGCTGTCGGACGAGGCTTCGTGCCTTCTCCACCCCTCTGCGGTGGGGGATCGAGGGGCCTGTGTCGGCTATGCTGCTGTGGACCGCCTGTCGCTCCGCAGTCTGCCGTGGGGGGACTGCTACGGTGCTCGGTGGCGGGGCTTCTTGCGCTCCGCTTCCGGTGGTCGGCTCCCGCCTGCGCTGCACCGCTTCCCGGGCGTCGCTCCTCGTCCTTCCCGGAGGTGCATCCGCACGGATCTCGTCGGGGCTTCACCTCGATGGCTCCAGGGGAATGCCCTCCTTTTGGTCGTCCTCCCGCCGGCCACGCAGAGACAACGGCAGAAGAAGGCTGCCGATCCGCGGACCACGGCGTGTTGGCCGGCCTGGCTGGGTCGGCTAATGCTCCTCGCGACGGCGATGTTGCCGCGTCAACTATTTAAAATCGCATATTCAGTTTAAATTAATTCTCCTTTATTATTTAATTTTATCTTGGTTTTATTGTTCTGTTTTGACTGTAAAGTGTCCTTGAGTGTTTGAAAGGCGCTTTAAATTAAATGTATTATTATTATTATTATTAATGTGCTCAACTACTACCTTTGAACATGAGGAGGGTTGTAAAGGCTCTCATCTATGCGGACATTGCTCGGGCTAAAAGCGCTACTGGGCTCCATTGGTTCACTTCGATCGGAATAGTGAGTGGCAGTGTCAACATTCTGGTCATCAGTCGGTTGTGTTGCAATCTTTGGTGTGGGGTCTGTCTGTAATTCGCTTTGAAGAAAGCTGAGGAAGCCAACCTTGCCGCTACTCCCCATTGACTCGAGTTCCCTAAGGTATCGGCGGGCCACTTCTTTGCCATCTCGTCTTGAGTGATGTCTCTAACAGTTTAGAAGTCCAAACTGAACTTGGATCAACAGGGCTTACAGTCCCCCTAAAGTCAAAGGATCAATTTTCAGAATAGCCTGTTCTGATTCATAGACAATAAGAGTCTGCTTCTCTTTTCTTTCTTCCAAGGCGGAGAAGGGTTTAAAGAGATAACGTTCCTGGTGAGTGTTTTTAGTTTGAATATTCCGATTAGCATTGCTAGCATTCGATTTGTAACATTAAAAAAAACAGTCAGGAATGAAGTTGATGAAAATGGATATTGTTCTTTGTTGATTAAAATATAACCTGTTGTTTAAAGAAAAGGAGAACCATCCACTGTACCGACAGTGCTCCTTAGCAAGCACATTAGCATCGAGCTAAGAAAAAGAAAAAAGAAAGATCGCCACAGGATCCACTCTACTACCTTGCACAGGTAGGTTCAAAGACAGTTTATCTATGCTCTCTCGTTTCGACCCGCCAGGGAAAGTGCGAGAATGTTCTGTCTCCTTCGCAAAGAGTCCTCGCTCCTAGCGCTGGCGGTGCGTTCATGGTCTCTCGAAAACACAGTATCACAAACAATATCACACTTACAGAAACTAACATAAAATAACAGTCTAAACAAGTCTGGGTTACACTTGCAAATCCCAGCACTGCGACCTTTTTTTTGCTTCGTGCAGCGACAGTGGGACCAAGGAAGCGGCAACCATTAATTTGCGGACATCGCACAGTGCGGGATTTTTTTTTCAGCTCTTGCTTTTAATCCGCGCCACTCTCGGCCCTGCAAAATTGCAAAACCTCAAGGGGAGTGAATCGGATCACTTCCAGACAGTTGCGCGTTGCTGAGTGTTACGGATTTATTCCTTACTGTGATTTTATTTAGCCCCATTCTAGTTGGCTCTGAAAGAAACAAAGAATGTAGAACGCTGTTGGAAGTATTTCCTGCTCACTGTGTTTTACAATCACCTTAGTGTCCCTCACCCCCACCACTTTTAGGGCCCCCTCCATAGGACTTGTTTAACATCAAAAAACAACTGTTATCTCAAGTATCTGTGTTGCAGCTATTGAGGGACTGCGCCTTACTATGAGTACTAATGATCCCAGTCTCTTTCCTGAACATCTGTTCGCTCACCTAAAACAACGTATGTAGTGTTAGATTGTATCTTCTCCTCCTTGGTTGATTAACGGCCCCCAAGTGTCTTCTGTTGTCCCCGCACCTTGGGAAAGTCCCTGGTTGCTGTTAAGCCCCCCTGGGAAGACCTCTATCCCAGGATGTATGCACAGCGGGGGTCTGGAAACTTGCCATCACACCAAATGGTGGGTAGTGGTGATCTGGTCTCACCTCACCGCTCCCAATTCCTCCAGCCACACAGGGTCAGATGACATGTTACTTTCTTTGTTTCCGGGATTTGCTGCAGAGGCGTACCTCCCCGCCTCTCATTATCATATTGTCTCTATAGAATCTCATGAATGTTGTTTGTCCGGGGCTTCTGACGAAATCTGAGACTCTCAGGAGCCCGAATCGATTCGTGTTGCATTGTGATAACTGAGAAAAAGACAACGTGGTGTTGGGTCTCTTCCACCTTATAGAGAAATAAAAGAACCTGTGTCCAAGGAGGGCAGTAAGGAATTGGACAGCTCCCCTCCTCTACACCGAGGCAACGTTCAACACACACGAGGTTCCAGACGGCGAGGTTTTTTAGGCCTTGCTTGCAAATCTCGCACTCCGGCATTCTTTTGCTTTGCGCAGCGACAGCGAGACCAAGAGAGCGAAGGTCTCAGTTCACAAGGTGGAAACAGCATGGAGAACCACCGTTGTGAATTAATTGTCAATATGTTTCGTTCAGAAATTTTTAAAAATCCATAAAATGTCACAAAAATGATCTTCACGCGCTGCCTTCATGTGTAACTGCGAATTTTGGAGGGAAATAAGAACCAATATGATCATCTTGAAAACAGTTGCAATGACAAACTGCCCAGTCAGCAAAATTGGTCTGGCCCAGCTCTGGGGCAGACACGGCATGACACTCCGCCCACATACCTCAATGAATGACGTCCTGCAGTGGCCCACGTCTGGCATCCATGATGTGGGCCGCATTAGGCCCCAGATCTGAGCCGCATTGTATAACCATATCGGCCCTACTCCGGCCCTACGCGGCCAGAACAGGTTCCTCATATCAGCCTTAATTCACCTTAACTAAGCCACATCTTTCATGAGCCATATTTGACCACATTTTTTTTTTTAAGTCTCAAAAACGACTGTTATAAAAATATGTTTATTGTCATAATTTGTGAACCTCACATATAACTCCACATACACTGGAAAAAATGCACGTTTCTTTATTTAACAGTGAACACAAAGTTATTAATAGTGAAACAAAGTCCAAATTGGGATGCAGCTTACTCTTTCACTGCATTTTTCTATCCATCAAATTGTTGCGCTCTCCATGCCTTCTTTCTCTTCTCATGCTCTCCTTCCTGTCGCCATCCCGAACAGGAGCCAGACGTAGCCATCTTTGATTGTGACATCAATTTCCTGGCGAGGCCCAAGATGTTAGCTGTTAGGTCTCACATCGGCTGTAAGAACTGGAAGAAAACAAGGATGGACAGTGTGTTAGGAAAACAAACATTTGTACATGTCATGATCAATGAATGGTCAGTAAAAATAACCTTGAAATTTCGTAAACTAGGTGTGACACTGTGGGGCGGAATATTTGCACCAAAAACTAAACGTGAATAACTTTTAAATAGTTTATACTAAAGTTGAATTACATGAATTGAAGTTAAGTGGCTCCGATAATGGATGGATTTGTATATTTTACTCTGAATCATATTGAATAACTCAATCTGATTTGTACAATCTGATTTTGAAAGGAAATACTTTTTTCTTGAACTGTATTGATCCTCACTGAAAAAAATTCTCTTTATTTTCATTCAGTCTTACAAATACAAAACTTTTCATTTCAACGTTAGATTTAGTTTCTGAATTGAGGTAATAAGTTTTAGATTAACTTTATGGTCAGGTATGAAGTATCCGATTTGATCGCAGCAAACTGAATCAAAATTAATTTCATTGTATTTCAATGGAGAAAGGGTTCTTTTTTGGCAGCACCTCTGACTGTTCAATCACCTACATTTTCACTAAACTCACATGCACACGGAAACTGTGACGCAGCAGGTTCACGCCCAGCTGCCTGTGACATAGCTGAGCAGTTTATTTCACAATTCGCGCGCTTCAGTCTCGATTTAGATACAACAGGTGACAAAAAATACATGTAAATAACCCTTAAATTGTAGCAATATATTTTTTATATTTCCCTATGCCACCATAAAGAAGTCATATCTGTGCTTGGAGCACAAAATACTGAAATGAAATACATTTACTCACCCGTCTTTTCTGGATGTCTCGCCCGAGCGTGCATAGGCAACTGGGAAAGAGCGTCGTCCTTAACTCCAAGCGCTGTTCTTCTTCTTGCGTCTTCTTCTTGTTCGTCTTAATTGGTGGGTGGCAGCTAACGTTTGCGGTGCATCCCCACCTATTGTATCGGAGTGGCGCAATACTTGACTGTTGTACATTAAAGTGCGTACGAGAAAAAAACAAAAACACGACAATTCAAAACTTGTACCTTCTTTCGTTGACGCCAGTCAACTTCAACATAATCTTAGTTGACCACGTTTAATTTGTGTGTGCGCACTAGCGAGCGTGCACGAGAATTAGTACGTGCGTGTGCAAATGTGTGTGTGTGTGTGTGTGTGTGTGTGTGTGTGTGTGTGTGTGTGTGTGTGTGTGTGTGTGTGTGTGCGTGTGCGCGTGTGTGTGCGTGTGATGAATGGAATTCCGCATAGGTGTGCAATTGTAAAACAAGGCTGTGTGTAGAACAAAAAATCTGAAACTGCATTTAACCCAGGAGAACCCACGGGGTCCAATAGGCACCTCTAAATTCTGCTACTCAAATGCCAACCTTAAATCCCAATGGTCAAATTTGGCCCTAATCCTAAATTAGGATTAAGCATTGAATTTTTGAAAACACATATATTTTGGTGTTCAGTGAACATGTAGCAGTCATTTAATATATAATTCATCATTTTCCAAGGAATAAAAAGGGTTCTTGGGTTCTCCTGGGTTAAGGGTGGCTCAATACTGGCTGGCCATATACGGGACGGTTGTAATTGATTTCTGGCCCAATACTTCACTCCACACTGGCCCTCCAGTGCCTCCTTTGCCACGCCTGAGCCGTGTTCGGCCCACATGCATTATGCCAGTGCCGACACAAGACCACTGTGCCAGCTTCATGCCAAATCCGGGCCAATGCCTTTGCTGACTGGTGTGACCAACAGACGGCAGTGGTCGACTTTTCAGGGTAAACATACAGTGATCCCTCGCTATTTCGCGGTTCGTTTATCGCGGCCTCTGTGCATCGCGGATTTTTACAAACATATTCATAATTTTTTTATTTTTTTTAAGTCCGCAAAAAGTCTACGAGAAGCAGCAAAGTCAGCAAAACACACATGGAGCAACATATACAGTACATGTGGGGTGAGGGGCGGGGGGGGGGGGGGCTGAGAAGATGTAAAGCCATGTAGATTGGCTGTGCATCTTTCTGTCTTATCACGCGGTTACTCTTGAATCGCGCGCGGGAGAGAGAAGAAGAGAGAGAGAGAGAGAGAGAGAGAGAGAAGAAAGACTTATCAGAACAAAGCAGGTCTCGTCTATCATTCATAATAATACATTTTATTTAAAAGCACCTTCATGCCACCCCAGGACACTGTACAGAAAATACAATGTAAAAAAAATAAGAGAGATACTGTATTGTATAAAACAGGACTAAAATCACAAAACAGAGAAATGGAAGAATTATGTATTGTAGACAGTCCTGACAAGTCTGTTTTTAGACGGGACTTGAAAGTGGATAGAAGTGTACAGTTTGGAGGTCCGGGGTAGATTGTTCCAGAGCTTTGGAGCAGCACGACTGAAGGCTCTGGCTCCCATAGTTGCGGAGGCGGGCAGTGGGCACTGACAGGCGGAGGGAGGACGAGGATCTGAGGGAGCGAGTGGGGTATGCACCTGTAAAAGGTCGGACAGATAGGAGGGGCCAGTTGTGGATGGCCATATACGTATAGAGGAGCACTTTGTAATTAATGCGGTATTGGACAGGGAGCCAGTGGAGCTGCTGGAGGGTGGCATCGAAAATGAAGAATGAGAAAATGAAGAAGAACCCAACAAAACAAAACAACCTAAATAGACTCATTTTGTCAAAAAACTGAAAACAAATCAACATTAAAATACTGTATGTACTGTACAGTGTTGTGTTTTTGTAATCTACACCTGTACTGTATGTTGTACTGCTGTTTTTGTTATATAAACAGTTTTTGGACAGTATATTTTTGCATTTTATTGCTTGTGTTTACACATGCATTTTTTCAACATACTTGCAGGTTCATAAAGGACATGTACTATGCTCATCCCCCAAAAGAGGAATTTCTGTTATAAGAACAGATTGGACAGCGCAAACATGAGTCCGTACTAGAGAATGTTTACTGTATTTTCCTCTTGAGGCATTTCGTAAATTTAAAATTTCGTATGAAGAGACATTCATAAGTAGAGGTACCACTGAACACAATGAATCTCCTCACATCAGGAGTCATTTTTGTTGATGGTGTGTGCGTGGTGAGGATGGGGGTAGGCCAGAGGGTAAAATGAGATGACCTAATTAGGAACGGGGGTGGGGGTCAGGCCATGTGAGCATTTTTGGGGAAGGTGGGGGGGTTGAGACAAATTGCCTGTATTTTATTCACACCTGTTCTTCAAGTGCTGCACAGAGCCAAGACATCTGAACGTACCATTGACCATAATGGCCATTCTGGAGCAGAGAGCCTCACATTCCTCCATACTGATCACACAAGTGAAACATAAAAGCAATCACCTTTTTATTATACATCCACTAAACATGTCACATGAAATGACTGCTTGATCATAGTGGTGGTCTCATGACGTTTGATGATGTTGATGGATATGCCCATTTCCCCTCTTTACCTGTGGGAGCTCAGAACGACAGCTCTTCCCTTTTGGTGAAGTTTGCGGAAACAGTCCCCATGAACCTTTTTGCCTTTGCGTCCATGCCACTCGTGGGTTCATCCTGAGAGCAAAGATGAAAAAAAGAAAGTGATGTTTTTGGAATGCAAGAAGATATCACATTTGCAAATCTACTTCTGAAAAAAAAACTATCGCTTGTGAAAGGTACACATTTCTGAAGATAAAATGTAAATGTTACTGTGTGGACAGGCTCGTAAGACAGAGAAGATTCAAAGGATTTTCAGCGTCCTCAAAAAGGGCTGCTTCCGTAGCAGCTGCAGCAACGACCTTTTGCCTTTTTAAGAATGGAATTTGAAATCAGAACCAGTTTTTATTCGCTAGCTTCCAGTTTAACCTTTTGTCTGCCTCGCTTTCAGCGTATGCTGAAGCTGCTTCGGCTGCCTTAGCTTGGGTTGTATGATTTTGAGGTAGAAGAGGCTATCGATATATCGTTGAGAAGGCCTAGCGGGTGAAACATTTTGCAAAGAGGACCAGATTTGCTGAAGTGAAATCATCTGAATCAACCACTCAGCTTTCAGTTGTTTTCTTGTCCCACGCCATTCGTTCCCAGTCACCTTGTGGTCATTTGCATGTTTCCGGATGTACATCAGAGCGTGGCCATGGGTTTATTGCAATCTTCTGGTGAATATCTAATCAATTTTTTGTACATGTGAGATTTTACTGTGGTTAACAGCACTGACGGGCCACATATTAGGATTTCATGACAGAGGCTGCGAGCATGTGGCAATTTAAACAAGGGTCACAAATGGTTTATTTCCTTCAGTAGCAGTTTATCTTCACAAGCTTTGTTCGGCACGTTTACCATCTGATACCTTTTTCTGAATGCAGACTCGATTTTAGAATGTGTGCTGGTGTTCCTGCCAGATGTTGGTTTTCGACAACACAGCCATTTGGCTGTTCTCTAGATGTACAATTTGCCTCAAATATCAAGCAAATCAACCTGTGGAACCACTACACCCACACCAAGCACCAGACAGACCATACCACAAGGTGGGTGCTGACCTGTTTTCGTGTCAAGGTAAAGATTATCTTGTGGTCACGGACTACTACTCCCTTTATCCGGAGGTTTGCAGACTGCAAACGGCAACAGCAGAGGCGGTGAGAACCTGCATGAAAGCCATATTCTCTCGAAACGGGATTGCAAACCAAGTCCATCCATCCATCCATTTTCCGAACCGCTTGATCCTCACTAGGGTCGCGGGGGTGCTGGAGCCTATCCCAACCGTCTTCGGGCAGTAGGCGGGGGACACCCTGAATCAGTTGCCAGCCAATCGCAGGGCACACAGAGACGAACACCATCCACGCCCACACTCACACCTAGGGACAAGTAAGAGTGTCCAATCAGCCTGCCATGCAGGAGGAAACGAGTACCCGGAGAAAACCCACGCAGGCCCGGGGAGAAACATGCAAACTCCACACAGGAGGCCGGAGCTGGAATCGATCCTCTGCACTGTGAAGCCGACGCGCTAACCACCACACTACTACCAGGCCGCCGCAAACCAAGTCTTTTCTGATAACGGCCCACAGTCGCGAATGAGAAGTGCTGAAACTTTGGCAAGGAGGGGACTTTAAGCACATAACGTCAAGTCCACGTTTTCCACAGTCCAATGGCTTGGTGGAACGTTCTGTCAAGACTGTGAAACGGCTGATGGACAAGGCGGCGGACAGTGGAACAGACTTCTACCCGAGCTTGCTGGTATGTCGAGTGTGGTATGTCCCCGGCCCACCTACTCATGGGACGGGTGCTGAGATCCAACTTGCCCATCCGAAACCTGCTCAAAACAAAAGGGGAGAAAGTGAGGCTGCTCAAAGAACAACAGAAACAAAAACAGAAGTTCTACCATGACAGAGGAACACGGAACCTAGCTGAACTACACACCGGTGACCCAGTAAGGTACAAAGACAAAACACACACATGGTCACAGAAAGGGACGGTACTGTGTCAGGTCCAACCAAGGTCATACACGGTTCAGACAGAGGAAGGGGTTTTTCTACGGAGAAATCGCAGAGATCTTCTCAAAGAACCAGTCATCGCAAGTCAAGGAACAGAGACTGTTGAAGGACCTCACACAGCTGAGAGTCCATCCACTGAGACACTTCAAATTCCAGAACAAGCTACCCGAAAGTCCTCAAGGAAAGTGAAACCACCTGAGAGACTGATCGAGAACATTGAATGTGTTTTTCTAATGAGGAAAAAAAAGAGTGAGAAAAATGTGGTGAAAATGATGTGCTGCAAAATGTGTATGTATAATTTATTGTAGGAAATTTGGGAAATATGACTTTATTATTAAGAAAGCGACAGTTTAAGTTTAAGACAGTAACAATTTTGAATAAGGAATGCTACTGATAAAAAGCAGACTGCTGTAATTAATTTTATTACATTTGTTAAAAGTAAAGATTTTATTTTAAGAAAGGGAGATGTAATGATATGAGCAAATCGTATTTGCTTGTTCGATTAGCTATGCCTGCGCACAGAGCACACACAGAGCATGCGCAGCCATTAGTCAGAGTCGTACGAGAGTCTACGACGGGGTGTCAAACTCATTTCACATTGTCGGCCACATACGGACTCGGTAGATGTCAAGTGGGCTTAACCATTAACATGATACCATACTGTGCTATGAATCACCAAATTCTCATCTCTTTCCTTTGTTTTGGTCTCAAGAAGCATTGATTGGCGCTTTCATATCATTTGCTGCATTGGGTCTATCTTGGTGACAGACTGAGACTGTTGGTTTTTTTCCCAGATCAAAACAACGTTGTCTTCTATTTTGATCAAAACAGTGTGCCCCCATTTTTATTTAAAATATTCATTGTGTGTCTTTAATGCATTTTTTTTCACTTTTAAGTTATCCCGCGGGCCGGATCGAACCTCCTTGGGGGGCGGTTCCGGCCCGCGGGCCGTATGTTTGACACCCCTGGTCTACAGGATGTACACATGGTGATTGCTTTCTCCCTCCGACCAAGACGGCAGTCTATATAAAGAACTTCTACTCTTACCAGGAGTTGTATTATTAAACGAACCCGATCGCACAAAGCAACACACTGTTCCCCAATTTTCTGAAACGCATGCCCATGTTCATGGATACACAGAGTCTGGAGAGTAAGGCTCTTCCTGTTGCAGAATTCCGATCATCTTGCAATCCCGCCTCATTCGGAATGCTGGAAACTGACCAGAAATGGTTTAGGTAATGCATAAATGACTGCTTTTCACAGTGAGATTGTATTTTAATCACATTTAGCCTAAATGTGATTGGATTTCATCTCGCAAGAGCTGACCAGTCAAGGCGTCTGACTAAAATTCAGGCAAATACTTTAAAGGACCTCAAAACAGCAGTTGGCAGAAGCAGAATATACATTCTTCCCCAGACCAATATTACACTGCCATTAGAGGTTAGTCTTTGTATTGATCAAACATTCCTTTTGGATATTAGCACAGTGACTGATTAATAAGAGTTTGTCTTGTCAACGTAGATCGCTGAATTTGAAAATACTCACGCTGTACCAGAGACATCCCAGCCAACTGAACACGATAGCCTTCCGCAGTCTTTTTCTCCTCCACCATCCACAACACTGATGGCTTCACCTACTGCTACCTCAACAGCCACCAGAGCTGAGGTCTCACCCAGTACTCAATCTCGACCCCCTGCATCATCAGGTATCGTATCTCTGCCCTAACCTGCAGTCCCTCAGGTCATGCCCTCAGCTCCTGCAGTACCAGTTCACTTGTCATTTGTCACATCTAACAAAAATTCTGATACAAGTTTCAGTCTTTGCCCCTCAATGCCATAGCTTTGTCTTCATCGATGAACAATGATGGAAGCTCAGCAAGCACAGGCTTGGACTCTTGTCAAGTATTTGTCCACAATATTGTAGTTATATTTAATAATTCAGACTGGAGGCAATTGTGAGCTAAATGTTTACAATTGGAGATTAAAAGTCACCCTTTCAGTGTACACGTCAAAAAGACAGCTGGATGTAAGTCTAAACTCTTTCCAACAGGAGCCAAGCTTAGAGTCAAGTTTGGATTCTGCACAGTGGGTCAATGCAGGGACCCCAGAGGTATATCCCCACATGGAGATTAGAAATAATCTGTCATATGTTCTGAAAATATGACTGCAGACATGTTCATGTTATCATATTATAACATGCACCATTTGTACTTTTGAAGGTATTTTACAGAGCGACATGCTTGGAATCAACGAACAGGTATTTTGTAGGTTTAGAAACATGAATGGTTAATAGAAGGTGATGCATAAAATGGGTTATAACTGGATTATGCAGTTTACAGGTTTACTGTTAACTGTTGTTTTATTATTATTACTTTACTTTCTTCTTTTGGATGTTGTAATGAAATAACAACATGGTATTATTCATTTAGAATCGTTGTGTACTGTGATTAACAAATGCTTTGAAACAGCTTTGTGAGCTTAGTACCGAAGAGCGTTATTTACTCTCGAATGATGTTTTCGATGAAGGAACCAATCAAGAAAAGACCTGTTGATTATAGGAGAGTTAATGAATCAATTGAAGGTAAAGATGATATTCATTTAAGCTGCATAAAGGTGATTTTGATATGGTTATAAAATGTGCAGATATGTCTTTCACACCTTTGAGGGAATGGAAGTACCGTACATCGAACAATGGAAAGTACCGAAATGTACCATGGTAAAATCATAGAACAGCTGTTTAAGTAGGTAAAAGAGCATCTGACAGAGGGGAGATTGCTCATCTCGAAAGCGAAAGGAAAGAAAGGTGTGAGAAAGAGAAGATAAATAAATTAAAGGCACCACGCCAGCTGGAGGTGACGCAACCAAGACCAGCTGTGGGGTGTGGCACCATGACCAGCTTGTAAGGGACGTAGCCACAACCAGCTGTAAGTGACGTACACAGTAGCAGATGGAGGCTATAAAAACCGAAACCCCCGGTAGCGGGAGACGTGTAGTGCTGATAAGGAATTTATTCCTTACTGTGATTTTATTTAGCCCCACTGTACTGGCTCTGAAAGAAACAAAGAATGTAGAATGTTGTTGGAGGTTTTCCTGCTCACTGTGTTTACAATCACCTTTAGTGTCCCTCACCCCCACCACTTTTAGGGCCCCCCTCCATAGGACTTGTTTAACACCAAAAGAACAACTGTTGTCTCAAGTATCTGTGTTGCAACTATTAAGACTATGCCTTGTGTTGAGAATTTTGCCTTACCATGAGAACTATTGATACTAATCTCTATAATGAACATCTGCTGAAGCAATTGGAACAAACACGTGGTGTTGGTACTCCCCTCTTGTCCTTGGGCAACTTAACAGCCCCAAAGGTCTCCTCCCAGTACTCCCATCCTTTCACGTCCTTGAAGGCTGTCAAGTTGCCTGGGAAAGGAGCTCCAATCTCATAATTTGTGCACAGCAGATGTGGTCGGTACTTCGTCACCATGTCAAGATTGAACTGCATTGACCTTTCTTTGTCTCTGATTTTTACGTAAGGGGAAGGACTGCCTGCCCCTCATTTACATACTATGCCTATATAGACGTGTGACTGTATTTTTCTGGGCTTCCTGATGAAATCTGAAACTCTCAGGAGCCCGAATCGATTCGTGTTGCGTTGTGATAAACTGAGAAAAAGACGACGTGGTGTTGGGTCTTCTTCCACCTTATAGAGAAATAAAAGGACTTGTGTCCAAGGAGGGCCGTAAAGAAACAGAATTCTCCCCTCCTCTACAAATGGCGTCACGAACAGGATTTCTCTGGAATAAGACCAACACGGTTTCAGGACCTTCAGACTCAGGCAGTAACCAAGGAGCGCTCCACTTTAAAAAGGTAAGACACACCGGTTCCTACGGGCAAAGTGTCAAGATTCGGCTTATATCCAAATCAAACTGCTCTGAACCTGAATGTGTTGAACCAAGTATAGTGATTGGATTTTGTGTAGGTGGCAAATACCAAATTGATACTGTAATGGCTGAGTAGGACCGCCGACTGGAGATTGGGGTCTGAGTAGAGTAGGTGTGAGGTATATTCAAATTAATATACCGTCTAAAATTTGCCACTGAGTAGTAGATAACTGAATTGGCACAGTTATTGAGTCACCACGTAGGCGGTTTAAAATTAGGTAGAACCGCTGAGTCGTAGGTTTGGCCAGTAGCTGACGAGCAAAGAGCAAACTGAGTTTGTAGGCAATTAAAAATTAGTGGTTAATTGCTGAGGCAGGTCCAGATAATTTTTATTATTCTGGATGCTGTTAAAGTGTAGGATTGACGACTGGAGATCGGGGTCTGAGTAAACAGCTGTATTTTTAGGGCAAGTTAGGGACAGCTCCATTGTTACAATTAGAGAATTACGTGACGTCACACGGTCCATAAGAGAGAATATTGGACGGTGAGTATGATAAAAACATGGTGAACTGTCAGATGGACGGAAGGCCTGAAGGCAAGAAAACGGGTAAAATGCCGTAAGGAGGTAAGTAGAAAAAAAGGTGAATGCATTGCGCAGAAAGAGAAAAAGGCGAATGCATTGCGCAGAGAGGTAAGTAAAGCGAAAACAAGGTTTTAAGAATAAGTTGTAAGAATAAGACAAAAGTTTAGAAAAAGAAGAAAAAGCGAGGTGAAATTCAATTTGAGCTATATTGCATTTCATGGGCGGCTTGACCACTGCCGTCGACATTGGAAAAAAAAAAGAATTAACAAAGTAACACAGAGAAAGTTATGATAAACGAGGCAGCGATGATGTCTCCTCCGCCGCATGGGGTGAGGAGCGCTCAACTTATGATCCCACTACAAGCGCCGAGTGGCCAATTTAACATAGACGAGAAAAAGGGGGTAACACATTCTAGCCATTTTGCTGGTCCCCACCCAAATCCATTGTGTGCCAAGCTTCCCCTGATTTGCCCAGGGTGGTTCATAAACAATTGGTAAAATTAGAAAAATGTATGCAAATTAAACAGGATAATGATAGCATGAGTGCTTGGGATGCGACCACTTTTATAAGTAATGAGACTGAATTGGCTAGGCAAATGTTGCTGGATTTGCCTAAAATTGACTATGACATACAATTGTGGGCAATAGACTGGCTTAAGAGTAAGTATTTACCCAAAGAAATTATGGACCTTCTAGAGGGAATAGCTTCTTGTAATTTGACTAGGTTGAATGATAGAAAATCAGACGCACTGAGTTCCCTTTATCCGACTCCATTGGGTTCCCTACAACAATTGGCGTTTGAATTGTTATCTGAGGTACACCCAATTACTTATTTGGTTAATTGTATGGATGCTTGGGTGACTGCCACCGGGCAGGACCCCAATAGTCATCCATTGAATCAAGCTTTGTTCAGGCAAGCAGTGCTGGGGGGTTGTCCGTCTGATGTGCAGAAAATGATGACTAACTCTCCCACTCTCCCCACTTCAGATGACGCGAACTGGCGAACTCATTTCCTATATTATGTGCAGCATTCTCGAATGAGAGCCAAGGAAGAGAGTGAGAAAACATCCAAGCTACAGAACAACTTTTGAACTCACAAATACAAGAGGCTAAGAGAGTCTCCAGTAATGCATGAAAAAAAGAGAAACATGGGAGATCTAATCAAATGTCTATCAGTGTCTCTCAACAGGCTCCACCACGGCTGATCACACCCCCACCGCAGCTCCAAGCCCCACCTCAACATTACGGCCTGCCTCCAAGGCAGGGCCGGGACGCATGGCTGAGGGGAGGTCCGAGACGGGAAGGTGGGCATGGACGAGGAAGTCACGGGAACCA
Organism: Hippocampus abdominalis; assembly: GCA_018466805.1. Classification (NCBI taxonomy): domain Eukaryota; kingdom Metazoa; phylum Chordata; class Actinopteri; order Syngnathiformes; family Syngnathidae; genus Hippocampus; species Hippocampus abdominalis. The sequence continues at coordinate 9,660,018 of CM031701.1, read as the reverse complement.
AGCTGGCTGTTTCATTTGTGGTGATGTGAATCATTGGACATGGAAATGCCCACACCGCCGGCACCCATCTGTTCATCAATCAGGCTATGATCAACAAGCTCTGACTCCTCCTCCACGAAACTTGCAACAATGACAAGCTACGGCACCCTCACATGGACAATACCCATCTGCTCCGTGGGTACCCGAATCCTGAACAAAAGGGATCGCCGCTGGCCTCATCGAAAGACTGTCATGAACTTGAACATGCTGGACCACACTTGCTCCCAATGACTGCTGACACAAGGCTGGCTATTGCTAAAGTCAGCTGATACCCCGCCACTGAACTCTGTCTTCCAACAGTATCGGCTTTGGTTTCCTTAGATTTCCTCCATATGACCTTACCATCCGCTGATCGGTCCTTCCCACTGCACAATGCTTTTGACAGACTAGAGAACAAAATCTAATCGCATGGCCTGGTTGGTTGAAACACAAGGCAATTTATTCAATGTTCCCTATTCCTAAATTGTCATAGGTTCAGAGGAGGGTATGGCAGCCAGAGTGGACCTGTCAGAGGATCTCATCTTGTTGACTGGTATCGTATGCCTGACATAGTTGCACCGCACATATGGTTTTTGCCGTCTACTCAAATATACAAAAATTGTCATTCGTACACATTTTTTCTGTAATTGATTTAGCAAATGTTTTTTTCCATTTACCACTTTCAGAATCATATTGGGAAATTTCTCATTCTCCACCTTTGAGCGATATTTCGCTACACTCGTTTACCGCACGTATTCAATTTTGTCTTCGGGAATTTTTTTTTAAGTGCGAAAACAGCTACTTCTACTTTTTCCAACCTCCAGATGGCGTTGTACTATGGCAATGTTCTTCCCGGTGCAACATCAGGGATTTCTTGTTTGGACTACCACTAGGTGGCTCCTTTTGGATTGGCTACAACTTTATTGTCAAATGTCCTCTATGTGCAACATACAGCACAGATGAAATTTCTTCCCTCTCATTGACGTTTGGCTTTTTGCGGTTTCAAACTATTGCATGGGAAAATTACAATGCGCACTGTAATTAAATTTTGGGGAAGATTGGACACATCAGAAGGTACAGCGATGCCGGCTTCTCTTGTGCAGCCTGATCTAGCTGGTTCATTTGGATGTTTCCGAAAAAGAAGACTCTTTCCGTAGTTCTTTTTCAGAAAAGAGAGGGAAACGTGAATGAAAGGAACGTGAACAAACAGGGAAGTATAAGACTAATTTTGACACACGTCAGCATGCAATTGGACCCAATCGAACAAAAACATTCAGCATGTGTCAGATATGCGGCAGCATTAGGCAAATGTTTGCAAAAAGTGGATCACATTGTGTTGAGCAATCCCCTTACGGTCCTTACTTCTCACGCAGTGGCGGCATTTGTCTGTTCTAAAGATTTTACGATGTCAGCAAAACGAAGCGACAAATTGGACAGAATTTTACACAGACCAAATCTGACATACAAATCAGAAGGAATCAATGTGGCAGATGGAATGGTTGAAGGCACACCCCATTGTTGTGCTGACCTTTCCCTGGACGAAGAAAAGCTCAGAGATGGCTTGTATGCCACACCAATATCAGAACCAGATTATAGCGTGTTCACAGATGGCTGCTGCTTTAGACATCCAAAAGAAGGGCTGATTTCAGCTTATTCAGTAATAATCGATGATGGCAAGCAAACGAGACAATTTCAGATTCAAGAAACTGAAAGAATAGAAGGGAAACAGTCGGCCCAGAGAGCCGAGCTGATAGCAGTTATAAGGGCACTAGAGAGGGCGCAAGGATTAAGGGTTAACATCTACACTGATTCAGCATATGTGGTCGGGGCAATTTTTACAGAAATGCCCCTCTGGCGAAGGAATGGGTATAGAACAGCAGCCGGAACATCAATTAAACATAGTGTGGAAATCCAAAGACTCGGAGAGTCTCTGCTAAAACCAAAAGAAGTAGCCATTGTTAAATGCAGGGCACATACTGGAGGGACTTCCTATGTAGAAGTGGGAAATGACAGGGCAGATAAGGTAGCGAAAGAGACAGCGGGCTACAAGGTGAGCCAGCCAGTGATGGTAATAGAACCAGCAATGGGGAAGATGTATGATTTGGACATTAACCACCTTCTTGCAGATCAACAGAGGGCATCTCCTGAGGAGAAGAACTACTGGCTATCCACAAACAGGGTGGCCAGGGATGAGACTGGTTTGTATCGGCATAAAATTGACGGACGTCCAGTTCCGTCAGCAGATAAATTGAAGACTTTAATTCATGAGGCACACGGTCCAGCTCATTTGGCAAAAAGGAATGTGGCAGATAGGTTAAGATCCTGGTATCATCCCCGCCTTCATGATATGGTTAATGAGGAAATTTCGGGGTGCGATGTCTGTAATCGACATAATGTTAGGAAAAGTCTCAGGACGGTACCTGGGGTGTATCCGCTACCCCGGGGTCCAGGTGAGGAAGTCGTTATTGACTTCACTGACATGATAGATCGAATTAGAGGCAAACGATACCTTTTAGTGATGGTGGATGCTTACACTCGATGGCCTGAGGCTTACGCATGCGGTAAAGAGGATGCGATGGCTGTGATTAAAATTTTGGTAAACCACTACATTCCAACACATGGGTTTCCACGTGTGGTTCGATCGGATAATGGCACTCACTTCAAGAATAAACATCTCCAACAAGTCGAGCAGCTGTTGGGGCTTAAGCATAGATTTGGCACGGTTTATCATCCACAATCTCAAGGTATGGTCGAACGAATGAACCGGACGCTCAAACTAAAACTTTCCAAGGTAATGGCATCGGCAAAACTGAATTGGGTCGATGCGCTGCCGATCGCGTTGCTTGCTGTGAGGTCCACCATTAATTCTGCCACAGGTTTCACACCTTTTGAGCTGGAGCATGGCCAGGAGTTCCCTGGTCCGTGGCGATCCATGGACCAGGGCACTCTTCAACAGATGATTCCCCATAAAGCATACATGGACTCATTGAGTGTTCTCGTCTCTCATTTCCAGAAGCAGTCTAAACTCCAGTGTGAGCAACCGAACGAGCCAGGCGTAAAACCGCAGACGTATCCTGAGCAGGTGTATCTGCGGGTCCATAAGCGGAAGTGGCACCAGCCGAGATGGACGGGACCCTACAAAGTGACGGAGAGGACCAGTCATGCTGTTCGCCTGGAAGGAAAGGGACCGACTTGGTACCACGTGTCGCAGTGTACATCAGCCCCCGGAGAGTGTCCGACTTCAAAGTAACGTTCAGAAGGGCAACTGGACGTGAAACCACTACAAGGCCGCCTTGTGGCCCAGAAACCATGACATACGTTCTTCTCATCGGACTGATCGTCGTGGCCTCCATACCACCACTAGTGTGGGGGTTTCGACAAGGAAAGGAAACATTTCAGCTGGCAACGAGACTGAAGAGGTGGGCGTACCACCCCAAGTACGAGTGGCACAACCTGCAAGCGACCATTCCGGAAGAAACTAATTTGTGGTATAAATATGTTCGATTCATGTCAAAAAGTTACAACAAGTCAGGTTGTTATGTGTGTTCTCTCATGCCCAAATCCGCGACCCAAATATCCCTGACTGGGAAATCTATGAATCAAAAACAGGCTAAATGTTTTGCTTCTTATGCAGGTGTAGGTTATCAACATCCCTCAATAGTATTTAATGAAAGTGTTGGGCCCTGGGCACGGGTCGGGTTAAAAGATCAAGTGTGTGACAAATCCCTTTTGGTAGACTACAACTATAAGATAAAGGGAACTCCTCTCCCCCAAAAGGTCTTTATGGATGTTAAGCCCGGAAGTAGATATGAAATGTGCTATGGTAGGGAAAACGGCTCGATTGCTCTTGGTAAACTTGATGTTATGACCCAGTGCAGGGACAAAAGATTTGTAATAACCGGAGGAGGCGCCCCCGGGAAGAATGGCACATATAACATACGAGGGGGATGGTGGTTATGTGGTGATGATGCTTACATGGTATTGCCTCCAGATTGGACAGGCGTTTGTACTCCTATCTTTGTTACAGACCACACCTTTTTTATAACGCACTCCAGCCAGACGTCCAGACTGAGGAGAGACGTCCCAACATTTTTGCCCCACGATTCGGTATGGGGATCAGACGTACCAGACGAGTTTAAACATTGGTCTGCGGGAGAGAAATTTGGCCTGGCTTTGTTTCCGTGGGCCGGTGTGGCTAAAAATATGCTCAGATTAGAAACAATAGACTATCGGTTTAAATCCTTTGTAAATTTCTCCATCAAAGTGGAAAAGGGCCAAAATAGAGAGTTAGAAGCAATCCGCCTCATGGTATTACAAAATCGGATGGCGTTGGATTTGCAGACTGCAGCAGAGCTGGTGTCTGTGCTCTATTTAATAAGACCTGTTGTACTTTTATCCCGGATGAGGTACACACGTCTGTTGCAGAGGGTATGTCCAATTTATATGCCCTCCGGGAGGCTATGACCCGGGATGGAGCCCCTACTCTAGGATTTTGGGATTGGCTGTTGTCGGGGGGTTGGAGTCAGGCTTTATTGAAACTTTTATTTCCGGTTGTAGTTTGTTTGATGGTAGTTTGCATTTTAAGCTCTTGTATTGTACCCTGTGTCCGCCGAATGTTGTCGTCCATGATTTTCAATCAAGCACCAGCAGTTCGCCAAATGCCACTGTTATCTCCTGGTCATGGGGGGAAGGATAGGTCGATTGTTCCACTTCTTACCAGGGAGGATATGCAGACAATTTTGTGAACACAATATTAATTGTGTTCAAGAGAGGGATTGATAAGGAATTTATTCCTTACTGTGATTTTATTTAGCCCCACTGTACTTGGCTCTGAAAGAAACAAAGAATGTAGAATGTTGTTGGAGGTTTTCCTGCTCACTGTGTTTACAATCACCTTTAGTGTCCCTCACCCCCACCACTTTTAGGGCCCCCCTCCATAGGACTTGTTTAACACCAAAAGAACAACTGTTGTCTCAAGTATCTGTGTTGCAACTATTAAGGGACTATGCCTTGTGTTGAGGAATTTTGCCTTACCATGAGAACTATTGATACTAATCTCTATAATGAACATCTGCTGAAGCAATTGGAACAAACACGTGGTGTTTTGGTTGACTCCCCTCTTGTCCTTGGGCAACTTAACAGCCCCAAAGATCTTCCTCCCAGTACTCCCATCCTTTCACGTCCTTGAAGGCTGTCAAGTTGCCTGGGAAAGGAGCTCCAATCTCATAATTTGTGCACAGCAGATGTGGTCGGTACTTCGTCACCATGTCAAGATTGAACTGCATTGACCTTTCTTTGTCTCTGATTTTTACGTAAGGGGAAGGACTGCCTGCCCCTCATTTACATACTATGCCTATATAGACGTGTGACTGTATTTTTTCTGGGCTTCCTGATGAAATCTGAAACTCTCAGGAGCCCGAATCGATTCGTGTTGCGTTGTGATAAACTGAGAAAAAGACGACGTGGTGTTGGGTCTTCTTCCACCTTATAGAGAAATAAAAGGACTTGTGTCCAAGGAGGGCCGTAAAGAAACAGAATTCTCCCCTCCTCCACATGGCGAACACTCAAAATTGTATTATTGCGGTAACAAAGTAGCTGTACATTACTCATTGAATGCACCGATGCACAAACAACGAAAAACATGATCATAAGTAGAAGAATTACGCACTATTTGTGTATTAGTACAGCATAAACACCCGACTGGACTATCTACTGACAGAACATGCCAATGCCCTGCCAAAAAACGATACTCCGTTCTGGTCTGCTCTGTAATGATAAGAGCAGTGCAGCATCAGCTAACAAAGCTGCTCATCGCACACATTACAGTACAGTACAGTAGGCGCTGTCACGCTGAAAAACGCCGAAACAGCATCTAACAATAGGGGCGGTGTTAAGTGGACGATGCTTACCGCTTTCTTGTTCATTGCCTTTCTTGGCTGTAGCTGCGTTCCCCATCGCGGGCAGACCGGGCGATGCACAGCTGGCTACGAGCGACGATGGACGCGGTGACGGTGTGGCTAGCTAGAGAGCGAGCGAGCGGCTCCTCCTCCTCCGTTAGCTAGCTAACAGATTTCAACGAGCTCGGCGAGCCGCAACATCAATTTCCCCTCGTTGTCAACAGAGGACCGATATGCTCTGCAAAGGGCAGTCGTCTTAATAGACAAAATGTCTGCTCGCATTCAAGTAGAACTACGCTGGAATAAAAAACATGATCCAGGTTTTTACCCTGCCTGCTGTCGTTGTATGCTGCGTTCAGGCTGTGTGGGAATAGCCTGTGATAACCAATATGATGGGTGAAAAGCTGCCTTCATATTAGTCGAATATCGCACTTTTCAAATCTTTTCCTCCATGCAGCCGTTCGTTTAACATGTGGCAACTTTGTGAAAGATATATTGACTAAATTAGCACCATTGCCATGCATTCATTTTTGTAGCTCAGTCACTTCGCATCATTTACACAATTCTGTCCTTTTTGTAGTACAGTATTAGTAGACTAATATGCACACTTTGTATGCTATTGTTTGAGGAGCCCCTACAGTTTGTACACTACTTAAATGCACATTTTACCAGATATAAATTCCTTATATGTTTTAACATCCTTGGCCAATAAATATGATTCTGACTGATAGTAAACAGAATTATGCACAGCAATGGCAAACCAGGCACTGTACTGTACTGTACTGTGAAACCCATCCATCCGTCCATCCATCCATCCCTTTTCTTTCACCCTTATCCTCACTAGGGTCACGGGTGAGCTGGAGACTGGAGTTTGTCATACTTTGGAGAGTCAGAGTGCACCCTGGACTGGTTGACAGTCAGTTGCATGGCACAATAGACAAACAAACATTCACAGTTAAACCACACTCACACCTCTGGTGTATTCAGTAACGAGGCTGATACATGTGTTTCATGTTCTGTATTATGAACCGGGAGCTGCATACATATCTAACGAAAGAGGGAACCATAACTATTCTGGCACATTCCCAAAAATGCACAGTAGACACTATAACAAGGTACAGAAACTGTGAGTCCAAATAGAATACAGATAATCACAGTGGGTAATCCACCACCTTACCTCCCCTTAGTTTAAAGCTAAATTCCACAGTGCATTAACTGTAATTTCAATTGGCATAAACATCAACTAAAAATACCACATTGACATTACCATACCATCATACTGCATAACCATTTTTTTCAATAATAAACTCAATTGGAAGATCTCCCTAAATTACAATATCACAATCAATCCTTGTAATGTGAAGGGCATTGTGTTGTATGTCCTAAGCGTTTCAAGGTTACTGTCTCTGGGGCAAGCGGCCCAGGCAAGTCCAGCAAAAAAAGTGGTGGTGCAGGCATTGTGGACTCCGGTTCACCAAGGTCTCTCTCCTGCTCAGATGACTGAGTCACACCTACAGGGCACAGTTGATTTCCACGGCCCCTGTGTACCTGGTCAGTCGGCCCCTGTGTACCGCGCACTGTATGACATCGGTCCAGTCTGTATTACTACCCTGGGGATCCATTTGTATAATTCTATTGTGATACGGTATTGCAGACAATAAGTGCTAAAAAGTACCCACTGTACCAAATGCTTGTTAATAATCTGTTATAAAAGTTATTCTTTGTGGTTCTGAGAAATTGGGTGTAATGTTTATTATTATTCTTATTTTAATCAGAAAACTGACAAACATTACTTTTTGCAAAGTGAATATAGCATGGGATTATATCTGCCTGTTACATCATCTTTCTGGTAATATATAGAGAAGAGGGGAGCAAACGTTTGAGCTCAAGGGCCACCTTTAATTTGTAAACAGACACAATGGTCCAGCTGGCCATATGAGATGAAACATTTTTCAGGTAAAATGTGTATGTAAAACGCCTTATTTTATAAGAAAACAATTAATTGAATGCTTTAATTATACATCAGTATTTAATAAAATCAATAAAAAGAACATTGAATGTATATATACTGTATGTATTTTATCACAAGTAAATTAAACAATTTAATCAGATAATTAATTTAAAAAATACTTATAATACTTATAATTTTATAAAAGAAATAATAAATAAGTACATTTTGACTAACAATTTTGGGCGAGGCTAAATAAATTCATCAAATATTTCATTACAGTTAATAATGCAAATGCTTAAACATTTCAAGTCAGTGTAACATTTCGCACAGTTCGAACATTTAATTGAACGATTCTTTCATATCCTATTATAGCACGGGTGTCAAACTCATTTCTGCCGCGGGCCACTTTGGAGTTACGTCTTCCCTCGGAGGGCCATTACGACAGAAGAAATGTTTAATCATCACATCGTATTATTACACACACACACACACACACACACACACACACACACACACACACACACACACACACACACACACACACAAAGACGGATTACTAGTTTTGAAATCAGTCAACTATTTGTTGTTTCTTAAATTATTGTTCAAGTGTGTGTAAACCAGATGATAAAATTATTTCGGTACAGATTCAAGCAAGTATCATGGAAGTTGACACGTAATTTGCTTTTGCGGGCCACATAAAATGATGTCGCGGGCTGGATCTGGCCACCGGGCCTTGACTTTGACACGTCTTATTATAGCGTTAACACTGTACACTGAAAAAAAAATCCTTTGTAGATTACTTCATTTTAACAAATGCATCGGTTGAACATGATTAAACTGTGTTAAGATTATGTAATTTTCCTGTGTTTTTCCCCCCTCACAAATAAACAAAGGATAAGTGTTATTTTAATACAATTTAATCACGTGCAACCAAAAATGTATTACTTTTTTTTCGGTATACCTCTAGAGGTCCTCTTACTACATTTGGAGAATCACTACTCGATAGAATACAGCCATTCCACAATTTGTGCGCAGACGACTGAAAGGGCCTATCACCTTGACTTTAGAATTTCCTGTTGGGGGCATTAAGTAAAGGTAGTTACTTCAGTAAACTAACAGCACACTAAAAGTACACCGCCTCCACTGTAGCTTGCCCACCGAGAATCCCATCGGAGACTCTAAACAGCATTAGTAATACAATTATTACTACTAATAATTGTAATTAATAACAAATACATATGCTTGGCGTGCGGGGTAGTATCACAATATCAATTTAAATGGACCTAACGATAGCTGGAGATATACGATGTATTAAGATGTGAATGACAGGTCAATGACCTCTGAGTAGGACGCGCCCATGACAGCAGGGTTGATTTTAGCACCATGGTCAGCGACACTGTTGCTAGGTAGCTTCCAGTGTTTGCATTTAGCAAGAGCAATGAGGAAGAGCCACGATGCCACTTCCCATATTCAAACAGATTCTTCGAGTAAATTGTAACTTTGAAAAGACTCTTGTGTTTTCTCCGAGTTATTGTTAAACTATTAGACACGTTTTGTGCTAACCGGGAAAATCTAATTTGTGATTTCCAAACTTCAGGTAGCTTCACCCCCGTTCGCACCGTAAATGGTTTTGCCCATGGATTCGCTCCAGCGCTGATCGCGCACCACCGGACTTCAAGACACAGATTTCCCCCCACCCCCGTGTGCATCTCAACTAGTTTTTGTGTTTTTCTGCACAACATATACACTGATGTGTTCTTGAAAATAGTCTCTGTATTGGGCGGTTTGTCTGCGCCTGCGCTGGGACGCAACCAAGCTAGGAGCTGCGCTACCAGTGACTGGAATTAATAAGGTAACGAGCTACTTCGCCCCTCAATCATTCCTTAAGAATATAATAAAATTAAGCGAATTGTTCACCCTCATTGTCTTTACTGCATCATCAGATAGACGCGCAGCATTTATTCGCGAAATTTATTGTTGTGTCGTTGCAAAATGAAAACAGTGACGCTTCATTTTTAGCGTACCAGCTATGCTGTTCGATAGCAGCACTGCCTGGTTGTTTCTTACAACGAGAGCCCCCAACCGGACCTGCACCAGTCAAAGAGCTTGATGGCTATAAGAACGCTAGCGACTACAATAATCTATTCCTCAGTACACCTGCTTAATTTGTATGACATTGGCATTTGGACAGACGCGGATTGCCCGTGGATAGAAGGCTACAGTGACCAAACTCAAATAATAAAACGCCCAATAATAATTCTGAAAGACTTTAAAAGGGCATGGCCCTCAGTAGTTGCTGTGCAAACACAATCCTCATCACTGTTTTCGTTAGCTTAGCCTCTATCTTGCTTGGCGAGGACCCTTAAAGTGACCTGCAAGATTATCAGGATGCTCAGTCCCTTATATTTTTATTCAAAATATTCTGGCACATTCTAAAGCAGGCGTAGTAGACGCTATAACACACAGGATACAGTGTGCGTAGGAAACATACAATGTGCATGTCCACAGGAACAGTCTGACATAGAATCTCTGGATAGCATTATATATTTTTTTCTCATGTAGCCTCTAGATGAGGGGTAGGGAACTCCAGTTCCTCGAGAGCCATATGCTACCTGTTTTAGATCTCTCTCTACTTCAACATACCTGATTCAAATGATCAGCAAGCTCTATAGAGGCCTGAAACGATCAATCAAGTGAGTTGGGAGTAGGGAGGAATCGAAAACAGGCACAATATGGCTCTTGAGGAACCGAGTTCCCTACCCCTGCTCTAAATTATATGTGCCGTATTCCTCATGCTCCCAGGACCATTTATTTACTCAACTGGTAAAAGTGTCTATTGGGGGTAAGGCATTTCCACAGATAATGTTTTGATAGTGTAAGTACGGAGACGAGAGTTTTACAATACGAGACTTATGGTGCCATCAAGCTGTTGCAGGTGTGCATCCACTGTAATGTACGAAAATCTTTGTAATATTGTGCTTACAGGATACATTCTGATGGAATTTGCAATTATATCTGAATGTTGAAAATACCATCATTTAAGACAGGATTTGCCTATTTATGTCATGGTCTGGACTGCATTGTTCACCTCATTACATTTTTAGAATTATGTAATATGCTTTAAGGCTTCAAAATAGTCTGTAGTGGGGTTAATCTTAGTGGCAGGCTTGTGTTTATTCATAATTCAGTTAACATTTTAGTTGTTTTGTTTATTGTCTTTTCTGTACATATACGGAATGTTGGTGTGAAACTGCTTCACTATTTAAATTTACTGTACGATGAAAAGAATTTGAATCACGTCCATATTTCCAGTGGACGGTATTAGCTAAGCATTCAGGTGTCTGTTGGAGTATTTCGGTGTGGTGTGGGCTGGGATCTCCCACACTTGTTTCTCCTTGTTTGTGTAAGAAGGCGCAAAGCAAGTACACGACATTGGTTTTCTCTTCTTACAAAATAACTCAAGAACTCACCATATTGTTTGAGATGATCTGATTTGAGGTGATCAAACACTTATTGTAACCATTTTAAGACCGTTTTTCCCCCCTTCCTGCATCTGCTGGAACTTTGTTTTTAGCATACATGGATTATTCACCGTGAAAGCAAAAAAAAAAAAAAAAAAGGTGAAAAATGGACATGTCTTTAAAAGAAAGAAAATGTCATGGCTGTTAACCTTTAACCGGATCTATTCTGTACAATGTGTTAAGCCCTTGTTGCTCCCCAAAGGGAACTGGTTAAGTGGTTTAAAGCTGTTTAATCCCACTTATTAACAAACAAGCAACAGCAGTATTAACACATTTGCAATACTGTAGTAATAAACATATTTATACAATTAATATTACTCATTTGTATTTGAGCGAAACTATTTTCTTTGCATTGCCTCAATCAAGCATGTGCAATAAAATTAAATGTTTTAATTAAGTTGTTAAATCTGTTCCATGCTGATGGTTGAACTCTGATTAGTTTGGATGGAAAAAAAAGAAGAAAATAATGGAAATAAAATAATTTGCTCCACAATCAAACTGCGGCCAATGTAAAACCTTTACTTTAATTAGTAAAATCGGTTATGATACAGTACTAGGTAAACCCTTTGTAACAACGTTTCTAGTGATGCTAGACAAAAGTATTGGAACAGTCTTAACACTCCTTGTTGATGCTGGTTCTTCTTTTGGAATAAGTGCTGGAAAAAAACCACATAAAAATAATCAAAACATGCGCAGAGTTAATCCTTTAGTGAGGTTTACTATGTCTTTAGAGTCATATTTCCCACGAAATATGTAGGCAAATTCCAAGGCCTTTAGAGGTTTTAGTCAATTCTCTACCGGTACCTTTTGAATAGCTATTGCTGCCCCCCCCCCCACACACACACACACTGATCCAGTGAAAGAGGGGAATATCAGGGAATGTTATCAGAATAACACAAAGCTAAATGTTTTTTCCCCCCAAGCTTCTTTTTTGTTTCTCTTGTTAGAAACTCACTGCTAAGATCGAATTTCATGTGAGTCGAGCAAAACATAAAACAAACCCCTCGGGGATGTCCTTCTCATGTAGACTATGACACTGCTGACAGAGGTGACTGCTTCAGTTCGACTTTTTCTTTGTAACACTTTCTGTAGAGCTTCTTGTAATGCGTTTATTGTGGAGCTGCCTCTGTTCGAAAGATTTGCCACAGCCATATGATGATGTCTTTGAACATATCTTAACAGGCTCCGTTTAAGCCTCTGTCGTGCATACACGCATGTATTTTCCTAAAGAAGAAAGAAGAAACATTGAAATGTTTAGATTACGTGCGTGTATATGATAGATAGGTAGACAGTTGGATGTGCAGCAATATACAATGAGATTGTGTTTACATCTCGTGCAAAGCAGACATCTCAGCATTACAACATCCTGTAAGACAAACATTTATTTGTAATGGATATGTCATGGCCTGTGTGAGAGAGATGCTTATGGCAGCAGGGGGAGATAGCTCTCAACAATAAAGCATCTGTGTTGAGGCTGAGGATGTGCAGGAGCTCAGGATCCATAAGGCCTCTTTCATTACACTATTTTTTGTGACCCTTTATCGCCCTCTCTTGTTTAAATTGAGTTGCTGCATCATCTTCGGCTCTCGTAGCATAAACAGTAGTAGTGGTTCAATGTTGAAATTCTTACGACTGGACGTACTGTGATATTGCACAGCTTTCCTTTGCAATACCACGATATTAATCTTCCACCACTTCATTATAACCCTTATCTGACTCTGAAGGAAAAAAAACAACAAGATGACCATAACTGTGTCACTTGTTAAAGCAGATTGTGGGAGCTCCAAAATATTATACTGTAGCCAAAAGGAGGCAACGTTTTGTTGAGATTCACAATTTCTTTTGCATGTAAATTTATATAATACACCATACTCCTACGCAAGCACAACAAATTGCCAGATTACCATATTTTCCCATTTGATGTGGTACATTTGAATAGTTCCCATGTGAATTACATCCGCAAATGAGACTTGAAATTATAAATATGGAAGTGTGGGCTGGTTGCTGGAATGTGGCCTGTGCCCTATCAGAGTGATACGTTGGTTCCGTGAGCGTGGCATCAAACCCGAACTTGTTTTGGGACGCGGCAGAGTTCTAAGGCCTATCCACTGCGTTATCTCTCATCCATCCATCCATTTTCTGTAACACTGGCTCTCATAAGGTTCATGAGTGAGCTGGAGGCTATCAAGCTGACTTTGGGTATGAGGTACTCTGGATTGGTCAACAGTCAAAAGCAAGTGTAGATCAACAACCACTGACACATTCTGTGACGTGAAAAATTTAGAGGCTTATTGAAAAAAAGCACGTCTGTTTATAAGCTGCTACTGAGTGAAACTTACTCCCATCACCTTCAGAAATAGGCCTATATTCGATTTAAGTTCCAACTAATGAAATAGTTACTTGATAATCAGAATCAACACTAATAACATGACTTGCTCGTGCTGTCCCTCGCTAGCATCTTACTATGTTTTTGTGTTTGTTTGTCCAACTGTTTGTCTGTTGTGACTGAAATGTACATTTTAGCCTAATAGTACAGTACTTTTGATAAATGTATTGTTAATGTTATGTACGACAAATACAAAGTACTGTATGCAATTTGAGCTAAATAGTGCTTAGAGTAAATGTATAATTATTGATATCTATCCATCCATCCATCCATTTTCCGAACCGCTTGATCCTCACGAGGGTCGCGGGGGGTGCCGGAGCCTATCCCAGCAGTCTTCGGGCAGTAGGCGGGGGACACCCTGAATCAGTTGCCAGCCAATCGCAGGGCACACAGAGACGAACAACCATCCACGCCCACACTCACACCTAGGGACAATTTTAGAGTGAGCAATCAGCCTGCCATGCATGTTTTTGGAATGTGGGAGGAAACCGGAGCACCCGGAGAAAACCCACGCAGGCCCGGGGAGAACATGCAAACTCCACACAGGGAGGCCGGAGCTGGAATCGAACCCGGTATCTCTGCACTGTGAAGCCGACGTGCTAACCACTGGACTACCGGGCCGCCCTATTGATATCTATTATATTCTTATTCTTTTAGGGTTACAATTACCATCAGTCGAGGGACTGCAGAAAAATAGCCGTCTGGCTAACTTTGGCATATTTACTTATTTGTTTATTTATATGTACTGTTCCTGATGAAACAAACAAAAAAAATAGAATAAATGTGGGAGGGAGTCAGTGTACCCAGACAAAAAACAATGAAGCACGGAGAAAACATGCAAACTCCACATGGGAAGGCCGTAGCTGAGAGTAACATTGCTCCACTACCCTAATGGTGGCCATAATACAAAGCAGGTGTGGTAACTGCCATACACAACAAACTTCCTTACACTCCAGCACCATCTGCTGGATCTTGACACCAACAGAAGAAAAGGTGGAAGTCCTCGACCATGATCTCAATTGAATGTATTCTGCCCAGACTCCTGTGCGACCCCTCTACAAACTTTGATCTCACAGTGATCAAAATATGAGTCCACATATAAGTACAATCGCTATAACCTCAACTGACAACTGAGCATTCAGCCAGGGATGGTGCCACACTGGGGCTATGGGGGGGGGCTTCAACACCATCAGAAATATGTGCAGCCCCAGTTAAAACCCTCCAGCATTGCATATAATATTCTAAAAAGAAAGAATCAATAATATGATGCCGTTGCTCTCCGAGTATGGCAATTTTGTGCTTTTTCGCAGAAGGCCAAAAGAGAAGTGTGTGATTTATGTTTGATTCTTTAGGTCTTTGTTGTATCACGTGGTAGTCATATAAGGCCGGTTCCTAAGGGGGTTTATGTGGCACCAAGGTCCGGTTGTTCTCTTGAGTCAATGTTCCTCCCCTGCTGACAGTACAGGATAGTGCTGGGAGGTGGGCGGGTGTTCTTGTCAACAGCACAGCTTGCATCACTTCATCACTCGGACTGTTGTTGTTTCGCCCTCTGCTAAACTCATTTCAGCCTCTGTCTTCCCCGAAATCGATGCCCCACTCGGTCAAAAAGACCAAGAAAAAAACATAAAACTCTAATGAGTGATGGAATAATGCACTTTGATTGTTTCCCTATTTTAATTTGTTCCGTGAGTGCACGTTGAATCAATGGGGGCAGTGTGTGAGTGTGTGCGCGTATTCTTTAATGTGTGTAAATGGTTTCGAATTGTTTGGCTATGGACAGGAAAACAGTTGCAAGAGGAGCATTCTAACCGCTAGAGAGCACTGTTGGTCTCTGTATGAAACTTAGCACAAGGACAATATTTTTTTTGTAAAAGGAGCTCATCTATTCTGTGCTATGTAAAACCTATGAGCTCATTTGTTATAATTTGATGACAATGTTTTATACGTTCAAATTTGTTCAGAAAATTGATCGGGTTGGTGTATAATTCAGCCATTGCACAACAAACTTAGTGATTCACATGATCATACATGACTCGATTGATTTCGTGGTATAGTTATCTAAACATAAATATGATTAGGTCATGACATTTATTCATGTTATCAGGCCTTTGTGAGCAGGAATGCGTTGTGTGTTTTCTTATTTTGTTTTTCATTTCATCTGAATCATTAAGGAAGACAAGGGTTGGGACATTTTTGCTTGAGAATCAGTGTTCTGAATAATCGCGAACTTGAAATCCAACAGCCATCAGCAGTTGTGCTCTGATAAAAAAACAAAACAAAACAAAACAAAACAAAACAATACATTAAAAGTATCATTAAATTGAACCGCTTTCCTTAATTTTATAGTTTGTATGCGTTTACCTTTTGACACAACCCATTTTACACATTATCAATTAACCACTGTGAAACACTACATAAAAATTATATACAAGTTTATTCCAGTTGGCACCTGCGGACAGTTTGGGAACCCGTGTGTGCTTGTCTTTGGAAATGGGATCATTTGGACAGAGAGGATGAGCACAAGTCACAATGTTTTCTGAGCCAGCGGAATAATTAAGTGAGAGAACATCTCAACAATGGTTGATAACCGAGGGAAAAAAAAAGAATGGCTTGTCAGCCCACTCGCAGGCCATTGCCAAAGAATAACAGAATTTGGCATGCCGACTGGTGTTAATTCCTCACATTGTTCATTGCCTGAAGTGTCCATTTTACAAACTACTGTGAAAGTGCCATCTGCTTGAATGAGATGACCTCTCAGCCATACAGTGAAATCCAACTGGCACAAGCATGAAGACAGAAATTTGCATGAGGGCTTTATGAAATACCATTTAGTCGAGTAGTCGTCACACAGCTTTAGATGGCTTTATTTCCGCAGTAATAGAATGAAGATTTGATCATAGTTTTCATGAAAACCAAATTAAATATACAGTATTGGAATTAAAGGTGCGATATGAACATATTCGAAAATATACTGGAATGAGTTGATAAACCTATATGGCAATAAAAGCGACTATATGAGAGTTTATGAAACTCATGACTTCTGAACATGGAAATATACAGTCATCAGAAAAAAAGAATGTGAACCCTTGCGGATTATCTAGATTTCTGCATAAAGTGGTAATCAAGTGTGATTACATTTTTCTTCATTATCACACAAAAACATGTTTTTTTGTTTTGTTTTGTTTTTCTTGTTCATTTTTTCTGTCAATGACAGCAGTGCATCCAGAGCCTGAGGTAGAAAAGCAGTTCAAAACCACAATGGGGCCTCCACAATTCTTCACAGGTGGGTTTTGATCATGGTGTGCTGTCTTTTCCCGACACATATTTTCTGTTCCCTCCAGACAACTCAACTTTAGGTTTTAACTGTCCAAACATTTCTTTGACAGTAGCGCCGTGGAACATCCACTCGCTTTATTTCAAACTTCAAACCTGTCGCAATATTTTTTGGACAGCAGTAGCTTTCTCAGTGGCGTCCTACGACATCCATTCTTATTTCACAGATTTATCAACATATTAACTGGAAATGTGCATCTGAAATGAGGATTTCTTTTTCACCTCTGTGAGGATTGCGCACTATGCTCGAGCCACAAAGAGGGAGAGTGGCTTCTGTGCTGAACTTTCTCCATTTATGGATAAATCTTTTGAGAGGCTGTGAAATGATGCTGCTCTTTAACTTCAAATGATTATTCTGTGTATCGTGGCAATCCTTAACAGTTCGTCCACTTGTACCGCAGCTGTAAAATATACTTATTTCCCCTTCTTTCCTACATGCATTCCTATCCATCTTTGTGTGCACCCCCGTTTTGTCTTTTCCACATAGGGCTGTAAATCAGCTGGCCTATGTGTAGATTTCCAAGTGCCCCCCCCCCCTCATCCTTTCACCATTCCCACCACCCCCTCCATTAGTCTTCCCCATCACTTCTACCTTCTGACAACTCCCACTCAAACCGGTGCTGCTTTTCATCCTGCTGGAAGGCACCTCGAAGATGCTCAGATGATCCGCGGACTGGTTCTCAACCATACTTTCTACGCAGCCCAGGACCGTGACAACTATCTGGTGTGAGAGTGTCCTCGGAGGGTACAGTGAGTACCCTGAGGGGCCTTCCTGCCTTGTTTGGCAGAAAGCTTGGTATCCCCCCTCACATCTCCAGCACCGGAGATGCCCTCGCCTCCCAATGATGGAGGTGAGTTGAATATTACAGACTGACAGATTTTTGCACCGAAACATGCACACATACAACTGCTGTTCTCTGATGCATTAAACCAAAGCCACATAAAAGATATGCATTTCATTTTGATTCAAAAGATTTCACACTCATCTAACCATTCCCAGTCCTACTGTTCTGTGAAAAAATCTCTTGTTTTTATCTGACTTATTTAATTAATTCCTCCTCCCCATCGTGCAACACACATACTAGATGTTAGATCACACTAGAATTCCCTGCAGAAATGAGGCACCCTTCCCACTTTTCTGTGCAAGCTGTGACAACATCAAGTCGGCTTGTTCTGATGTGTCCTGTCGCTACCTCTAGAGGATCGAGGCGCATCCCCCGTGAACTTGCCATCTGTGGGCTCCTACCAGGGCCATGGCAAGAGGAAGGTGCACACCAAAAAGAAGAAGGGCATCATCAGCGCCAATGTTGCTGGCACCAAATACGAAATTGGTATGGAGTTACACTGATTTCTAACAGAATGAGCTTCGAAGTAGCAGAATTTGTGTTTGATTTCAGGCACAACTGAAGCAGCTCAACCTTATATATATAGAAGACTTTAAAAAAACTTCAGGTGTTTGCTATACATAAAGTAAAAATCAGACATAAAAAAACGCAAAGATAGTTAGAATAATAAATAACATAAATACAACAAAATGTTTAAACAATTTAGAGTCATTAAAACAGTCAATCAAAAAGCATCCCAGGATATTGGGAAGCGAGCGGGGGCCTATTTTTGTAGAAAGACACCCATGTGCTCAGCGAAAAAATGGGCGCAATTTAATCTCCATGCCATGCCAGAGCAAGTCAAGTTTTGGTTTGGGGTTTGGACACACGGTGCTAGGTGCACGGCGGTCTCCAATTGCCCATATCTCATGCACGGCCAACTATATCATCCGCAAGGGGAGCTCTTGCAGTTCACCTGTTTA
This sequence comes from Hippocampus abdominalis, assembly GCA_018466805.1. Taxonomy (NCBI): domain Eukaryota; kingdom Metazoa; phylum Chordata; class Actinopteri; order Syngnathiformes; family Syngnathidae; genus Hippocampus; species Hippocampus abdominalis. The sequence continues at coordinate 9,641,105 of CM031701.1, read as the reverse complement.
AGCGCATTTGTGTAGCCTAGGAAAATATCGAAACAAGAAAACTCAAGCCATGCCCACTGTGAGACTGCATTTTGCGCTCGATTGTGATCCGGCACAAAACTAGGGCTGAGGAGTCCATTTTTTCAGTCATAATCTTACTGTAAATTCAGTAATCTTTCAAAAGTTTATGAGAACAATTCTAATTTCCACAAATGAAAATATTTACCAAGGAAACCAAGGTAATAAAAAGTGTGAAAGCTGGACTCAAAATGGCCCATTGCGGCTTAGCCTGCCGAAATGGTGACATTTAACATATTCAATTAAAGCTAGATGAGTTTCAGCATGGTGAAACTGCTTGTGTGGAGGCAATCCCTGCAATTGTTTTTTTTTTTTTTTTACTGAGGTAACCTAATGTGGCAGTCAGTGTTTTTGAAACAGTCTAAAACAGCGAAGTAAGCACTCCTACCATGCGGGCTATATTGTGTGGCGTCAAAGCTCTCAGGGGTGAACTACAACCTTTGAAACTAAGGAGTCAGCAGCAGTGTAAGAGAAATCAGGGCCGGTCAGAATCCAGCATGTAGATGTGAATCATTTTGCTTGCTGTGATCAGATCCTCATTGGCCCTGTTAAGGAGAGAGCTATGCACTATGTCCAAAGAAAAGTAGCACTAAAAGCTTAACAGATGGGCCGTTTATGCTGTGTCCTTTTCTGACTATGTTTGGGAATGGAACAGGTGAAAGATCAAAGATAGTTATAGCTTTCCTTATACCTGCGAAGGGGTGGTTGTGTATACTGTGGGTCTCAGGGCTTGTGTTCAGTGAGGTGGCTGAAACAAAATTGATTAGGACTCGGGTCTCATGTAACTTAATGGTAACTGTCAGCACAGCCCTGCTGCGATGTAAATCCTCAAGTTATCAAAACACAGTTAACATCCACCAGCGTGAACAGATTGATGAAGTTACAACGCAACCACTTTTTCTCCCATTCAAGTGATATCATGCAACATTAGGCAAGCTGGCATCAGGTTTGTGTTGGGTTTCGAGAAATGAATTAAGATGCTATTTTGTTTGGGCATCTGAATCTTTCATTACTAATGAATAGTTGCTGGATTAATGTCCAAATGGGCTCGACACCAATCTCTCATACTGTAGGTGTTCTCGTGGGATTTGAATGCATTAAGTAAAATTAATATATATATTTGTTGGGAGCCATGCCTGACATTTGATCTGCAACCATTTCATGACTAGTTAATATTGCTGAAAGGTTTTGATCTTTTGAATCAGCATGCGGGAGACCGTTTTAGTGAAATGATTTTGTGATGTGTGTCTTATTTACACTGTGCGCATTTTTCAGGAGGTATTCATGCCATTATTTAATAAACCCTAAAGTATTCTTAGAATGGAAATCTACTGAAATACTTTTTTTTTGTTTTGCCCACGACTCTGTTCAGGACAAGTGGTGTTAAAAATGAATAAATGAATGAATGAATACCTTCTTTGCCTGCTCTACTCCATTTTAATGTCAGTCTCTTCCCACCAGTTCGCATAGTCATCAATGAGATGGATTTTCTGAAAACACGAGATGAGGACGAGACGGCCAATCTCATCTGGAACGACTCGGCTGTACAGCATGAAAAAATTGCAGAGCTCAGGAATTATCAGGTACTCCGCATGGCTATCTTGTCAAGTCAGCACACCTTAGGGGCCGCATCGGCAGTGGGCTAAAGGTGTTACAAGAAAAAAATATTTTTGGTTTTATTGTTCGAGAAAGTTGTAGTGCAAACAGAATAATATAAGACCCATCATACAATTTTATGCAGAACAACCAACATACATATCAAGAAGTGTTGTTACAATTACTTGCAGCATTAAATTGAGGGAGGATTTTCCACCAATATTCCTTTGAGGAAAAGGCGGTAGAGATTCCTTTAAAACAAAAACCTAGAAGTAAATCATTTATAAAAAGCAAAGGTGTGGTCTTAAAATTTCCAATCTAAGAGAATTAAGAACCTAAATGATTTTTCCGCCTGATTCCTTATATTGTTATTCTTCTTGGTTGACACAAAACCGTTTTAATTCGTTCGTGGAGGTCCTGGATTGGCCTTTAAATTCCCAACAGAATATTATATTTCATTTTGAATTGTACAGAAAGTCATTGCAGATTAGCAATGAGAATTATATATGAATATAAAAGACATAAATAAATGAGCACACTATATAGGGAGATGACGGGATGGGAAACTTTAGGACAAATAGACTGGATGAAACAGGTAAGAAGCCCAACAGGAAGACTCACACATTCTGAGCAACGTGACTTGTCTTAGTTCTCGGCAGCTAGAACACCGAGGGGTAAACATGTCTCCAGTTGCAATCAAGCCGGTTTCTTAATACCATCAGCAGCAAAGTTTCTTTTGGGTAAAATATATTGCTTAGTATAGACACTGAAAAAAACGGTGCATTGAATTGATTAATTTTTATTTCGGCAAGCGGCTGCAGAAAATGAAATCATCTGGATCCAGATACACTTTTTAAGTAGATGTATACGCTACTTAAAAAAAAAATGCATCTGGATCCAGATGATTTTATGTCGTGCAACCACGACGAAATAAAATTGAGTAAATTTAACAAAAACTTTTTTCAGTGAATGTGGATGATGCATCCCATAGAATATATCGTACATTGTAATCAGTTATGCCGTTTATTGCTGTGGTGTGTCATATGATTTTTTCTCAGTTGAAAAAAAAAATCCCTCTTTAATTGGATTTGATTTCCTCTCACAAACTGCGGTGTCCTGCAGAATTGGCGTAATTGCGCAATTTCTTCCCAATGCCTAATTACATCCGTCTCATTGGGATAATAATCACATATCCTTTTTACTCTTTGCATTTTTTTTCTTTCACTTTTTCCCCCCCTTCCAGCAATGTACTATGGGAGTTTGCTGTCAAGTTTAAGTTCATACAACCCTAATTAACGCCCCTGTTCAGGCTCATTTGGTCAAAGAATACAAAAAAAACAAAGATTTTCTTTTACCCACCACCCCCACTTTTGGCACATTTAAAGCAATACATTCAGCTGTCACTGCAGGAGCTTACGATGCAGAACCAATTACCTCGGCCCCTCAGAGCCGAGATTGATCTTTTTTTTTTCTTGCCTCTTCCCTCCCCAACCTTTAAAGTTGGAAAAAACATTGTAAACTAAATAAGGGTTGCGAAAGGTCTCGGCGTCACCTTTTTGTTTTAAGTTCGTAATTGGGCATAAATGTCAGAACATTGTAAGCCCACTTCGGGTTGCTGCCTCTAATGTGCTCGTTTTCCGAAAGGGGCGGGGTGGAATTGAGTAGTGTAATGGCCTTAACAATGTAATTATGTCTGTCTGTTCCTCTGCAGAGAATTAATCATTTTCCAGGTATGGGTGAAATTTGCCGCAAAGACTGCTTAGCAAGAAACATGTCAAAGTAAGTTTCTCTCAAGTGCGTGTTGTACATCGAAATCAAGATCCTAAAAAAATAAAAATGCAGTAGAGTGGAACTAAGAGCGAACACAACAGGTTCAGAGAAGCTCTGAATTCGTTCACTTTGTGCGATTAGGAAGTAATGCAAGGAAAAAAGTTGATCTTTTTCAGGTTTAAACTGTGGTCATCCTGAAATGTTTCTGGGCAATCTTTTAATAACATCTGAACATTATATACAAACAAGAGTAAAGGGTATTTAGCCTCTGCTAAAATAAAACACAGCCAAAATAAGTTGTCATTTTTTATTTGAAGTCCTGAATTTATGGTTGCTACTTTTTTAAAGCACGTCACCGGTTTTGAATATTCCGTCATACATGTAAAATAAAAAATAAAAAGTTACATTTAATTCAAATTCAAGTTTCATTTTAAGATTTAGAAACAAAACGTGTACTCACTCAATTAACTTTGAATACTTTGACTCTGAGTGAGTTTCTGGTATAAATTACATTATTTTCTTTTAATATTATTATTGATTTATGACTGATATAGCTGTATCGTGCCTGTCGCGATGAGTGATGTATTGTTTACCGCGTTACAGTGTATGTCTCACCAGATTTTATTTACAGTTTTATGAAGTGTCACAAGATGCTTAATCTTGCCATTTTCTTCATTAGAGGCATTTGACTTTCAAGCTTCCGATGTAATACGGCATCACTCATTTTTGTCTCTCCAGAATGATCAAGTGCCAATCCCAAGAATACAGCTTTGTACCCAAAACGTGGATCTTCCCTGCTGAGTATACGCAGTTCCAAAATTACGTCAAGGAGCTGCGACGGAAACGCAAGCAGAAGACATTTATTGTCAAACCAGCCAATGGAGCCATGGGTCACGGGTAGGTTAGAATCAAAAACAAGTGTTCCAGAACAATCGAAAAACAACACCGATTGGGATACTTTCAGGCAACAAAAAGGATGATTTAATGACAAGATAGACAGGAGCCGCATGACTGAGAGAGAAAGTTGAAAGGGGAGCAAATAAAGCACAAGCACAAGAAAACAAGTCTCAGACGGGTGTTTGACCCTGGCATGGAAATAGTGTAATGGCGGAGCTCAGAGTGATTGTGTGGGCTGAGAGGGTGTGCTAAATCTCTTTGTTGGCCTCTTTGTCCTCCATGGTCACAATCACCATAAATCAGAACTTATTGTGACTAGATCTCACACACACGCACGCACGCGCACACACACACTCGTCCCTGGCACCTACTGTACCTCCTCCCCTGAAGGCGTGTGCATATGAATATTGGATTCCTTTGTGAGGTACCATCAGCGCACACCAGGCAGACTGGAAAATGGACAAGGATATGGGGAAACATCTCTTATTATAAGATGGGCAGACTGCAGAAGTAAATGCATTTTTCATATGTGAAATCCCAGGGGTTAAAGGATAGAAAATGTCAAACTTTCAGGGTGTTTTTTTTTTTTTTTACTATTCTGAAAGTGAAAGTATTCAGAGAAGCAAATCCAGATGTCTTGAAATGTGAGCACTGTATTGTGGTCTATCATTTCAAAACACCATTTTATATCTAGCCACCTATGTTTAAACGAAACAGCATTAGAAATGTCAGGAACTCTCTTGACATTGTCACTAGACTATGAACTTTCAAGATGACTTGGTTTAGTCATCAAAAAGTTACAGGAAAGTGTTTTTAACTCATTCAGTACCAGCCAATTCTGGACCAAGTCTGAAAAGACGTTTAAAAACGTCTTTGGGAGTGAATGAGTTAAACATTTTTTTCTTATTTCTGCCTTTCATAATTATTAGTCACTAAAGAGATTCTTAAAACTTTGGCTTGAAAATCAAAATCTTGATGCAAAATAAACACAATTACCATGTGTACCCCTCAATGCTTGAGGAATTATACATTTTTGGAACGTTTCAACCTTAATTTCACAATCTGTATAATAGAAAGCAATTCAAGCACCTGACATATAAAATTAAAGACCCTTGTTTGTAGGTATGCATATTTTCTTCAATAAATTATTATTGCAAATTATTTTGTGTACTCCCAAGATGTGGTTTGTAGACATGCAAGGGTTCAAGGCCCCGTGATTAAAAACCACTGGCATACAAAGTAGTAACTTTGATTCAAGTGAACAATCCAGTTTATATCCAGAGTTGTTTCTTGGGATAAAAACTAAGATTTCCCTAAATATTTTTTTTGTTAGCAGTTGTATGGGAGATGTATTTTACAGTACTTCAGTATTCATCATTCGGACCAATAGATGGGGATACTGAAGTCTGAATAGCACAGTGTGCTTAACCTCTCCCTCTAATTCTCTTTTAATTTGTCGTTTCTGGTATAACGTGAGCATTACTTATAGCTCCGTGTTGCACTAAGCTGTTATTTATTTAAGAATAAAATGCAGCTAAGACTGAATTACTGCAATAGATTTGGAATATGAAAGATGCTGAGCTGAGCTCAACATCTCAACAGCACAAGGCTGACAAGATTAGAGTTCCCTCTATTTTTTTGCATGTTATGCCGCAGCAGGAAATTAAGTTAGACCTACCCCCGTAATTTATTTTGCGGTCGGCCCACTAAATGAAGGTATTGTTTGTGTGTGTGAAGTTATAAAGGCAACAAAATCAAAGTCTGTGCGACGCTTAAAAAGGAGAGATCCCCTCTGGTGCCAAATTAAATAGGCAAGGGAGAGTGGGCTATGATTATGTGACACCCAGGCTCATCAATCATGTCGTCTTCTCCTCAGCTACTCCTCTTCGACTAACTAACACTGTTAACCCTTCTCCTCATCAATCAGCTGCTGTCTGCCATTTAAGGCCACTCACATTATTGGTCAGGCTTCCATCAACTTGCCCCTGTTTGGGTCTGCTCAAGAGTGCCGATAAGTGGGCAGATGAAGCGCTGCTCTTTAACGCAGCAGCCTGAGTTGGAGCGAACACTAATGTGGTGTGATTGATAAGCGTACAGTAAAAACATCACTTTGCTGACTAACCTGAAAGAAAAGACATGACTAGTTTAAAATGACTGGAAACCTGGACTCTCTCACTTCACTTGTTGATTTTCATTGAGTGAAGCAGTGAATCAATGTGACCAAAATAAAAACAAAACATGATGGAAGCTTCAAAGCTGTGCGTGCAACCAAGCTAATCTCAGTCGACTTCTATGAGTGATGGGGATGTAGGTTTATGTTAGTTGCTCCACGTACAGGACTTTGTATGCAGCGATGGATGTTTGAAAGTGCTCTGTAAATACAATTGAGTTGAGTCAGTGGCTCTGAGTCTACATGTGGTGGTTGGAGGCTGTTAAACAGCGATCCTTCAAATCACCAGCTCACATACACACACACACACGCACTCACGCACTCACGCACACACGCACACACGCACACACGCACACACACACACACACACACACACACACACACACACACACACACACACACACACACACACGCACGCTGCCCCGCAGATTCCGTGCACACTCACCTGCATGAATGCATGCATACAAACGCAAGTCGGTCCACGTCTGTGTACTAAGCCTGAGTGCCAGTGACATGAGACCAAAGGAAATTGAATTAGAAGGAATGTAATGTAGAAATGAAGCCCAATGCCTGCTCATATTGACCTCATCGACCAGCAATGTTCTTTGATGAGGCTTTCCTCAGACAATTACAATGTTCTCCAGATGCTCACACAAAACCAGTATTGATGTTATACCTGTGTGCTTTTTGAACGTTGACTTTTCATTCAAGGGCCACGTAATCAACAGAGTAAAATAGATTTTGGAAGGCTCAGTGAGCTGCTGTGCCAAATAAGTCATCACTCTTAAACTTGCCATAAATCATGCCAAGGGCACTTATTTAAAACCTGTTTCTATGGCAGGTCCTGCAGTAGTAGAAGGTCATATGAATACCACCAGGGCACCACGTTTCCAATCTTTTTACACCTTGGCAACTATAATGAAAATACACAAAATCAAGCACACTAAGAAAACAAACCTTTACAGGCTTCCTTGTAACAGATTTTATTAATTTGTTTAAATATCATGAGAAGGGTAATGTTAATCTAGGGGTTACATTTAAAAAGACTGACATAGCTAAATATTGCATCTGAGATATATGCCTATAACCATTAGTAATTTTAATTGAATACTCAAAGAAAGCTGTAAAATGTGTATACAGTTTAGCTCCAGTTTTATCCATACAAGACACTGCCAATGTCATAAGTCAGTGTTCATGGTCGCTTCTATGCCACCATCTATCATTTTTCTAATTATCTTTTTGTCGTTACCATGCCATATTTTATTATTCTGCTGACGACACTCCAATTTCCCCCCCAGAGGATTAATAAAGGCTTCTGTCTATCCAGGATCTCACTTATCCGTAACTGTGAGAAGCTGCCTGGCCAGGAGCACTTTATTGTTCAGGAATACTTGGACAAACCTTTCCTAATGGAGGGCTACAAATTTGATCTGCGAATCTACATCCTTGTTACTTCCTGTGACCCACTTCGCATTTTCCTCTACAACGACGGCCTGGTCCGCATGGGCACAGAGAAGTACCATGCACCCAGTGAGGCCAACCTGGTGAGTCATTCACACACCAACACAGGCATTGAAAGCAAGAGAACCTCCAAAGTCAACGACTGTCCACTCTGCGACACTGGTTGACTTCCACTTTAGTCTAATTACAAAACAAAACTCTGATAAATTTTGTTTAGTAACTGTAAACATCTTGACAGTTTCATGTTCTTAACTCGTGTCAGTGACAGTCATTTAAAAACCTTTTTTACCCCAAATCTTGGAAAAAAAAAGATAAATATAAAGAAGTACCTGGGACTGAATGTGTAGAGTCTGAAATGACATAAAAATACAGCTTTGGGAGTGAAATTAACGGTCAATCAAGGGTAAGAATAAGTTCACCACTGTGAACATTCTTTTTTTTTTTTAATAGCAATAGTTGCACTGGCCATCAGGGATATTTAGACACACGTACCACTTTACTACTTACATTACTTGCCCATTTTCTTTCCCTTGGTCTTCATCATTTTCTCCTCACTGCCCTTCTATGGTGGCATAATAAAGCCAAATAAAATGCAAAAGAGACACTTGTGGACAATTCTGTGATCCATGTGATATTTTGTAATTTGAAAGCTCTGTTGTTGGTGTGGCTTTAATTCTCCTTTGGAACTTCTGATGTGGGCTGGTTTGAATTTTCTAGAATTGCAAATTTGTACAATATGCTGCCGGCCAACAAAAACAAGCTGCTGACCACAAACGGACTTCGACACCACTGGCTTGTGTGCTCACAACGCAGACATTTCATGGGGTGCTCTTATTTTTACAGATGCTTTTAGGTGAATTCAAATGTGTCCAACCCTTGGTGCCTCGAGTGAGTTTTGAAGAGGTTCCACCATAAATTTTTAAAGCTTGCTAGAAGATCAATAGTTATATATTGGATTTAAACTGACGGTACATGCGACGGTCAAATATAATACAATGCAGAAGCACATACCTCCATCCAGATTTGCCACACACTCTTTAGAGCCAAACGTATGTGTAACTCGCTGCAATCAAACCCAATCAAACAACACATTACTAGTATGGGGGCAAACGATACTTATGACACACACACCTACACACTCTCGTAGGATGTGAAAGTCTATAATGTATGCACACAGCTGAGTGTCGTGCATATTTCTTGTGATATAGAGCTATCCGCCTTAATGTTCTGCATGCGCCAGCTTCGTCGATTGTTTTGTGCACAGATACAAACACACCCACGTACTTCTATCAATGTACATCAACACAATGCGGATTGTCTTACCAAGTCTGTGACACATGATAGAATCAAGCGTGTCATGGAGATGGATGTTCAATTCCACAGAGAGTGGCCGCCAGACAGCCATGAGGAGGTAGAGTGGCCTGCGGTCACAGTGTTATTCTCTTGTAGCTAAGGACGTGGGGGCATTATAAAGAGAGGGGTGCAACAAGGCCACTAATAGGCAACCACTCAGGGATGCAACTATGGGAACTACGGGGCACTGTTGCTCTTATCACTCTTATTTGATTCAGGTTTGTTTACACTGCATATGGCATTAACTCCCATCAGCAGTTCTCTTAGTGTATTTCTCATACACAACAGGTCTAGAGCCATACTATTTGTTTCTTTGCGGCAGCTCCGGCAGGCCAATGTCCCTGCAACAGGAGAGAAGCTACCCAGTTTGCACCTTCGCAGGACGCTTTAATTGACTCACAGATGCCAATTTACTCTGCTGTTTTGTCAGCATCAATAAATGCCCTCAGAGTTAAATAAATATACAGCGGCACTGATTTTAATGCTGTTTTTTTGTCTGTATTATATGTCAGAATTATGAGGCATCAGTAAGTGTGGTGGTACACGATGCTGTCTTTCGTGCAGCCAGTAGGTGGGTTGGTTCCCAGACAGTCTCCCCACACCCAGCTACTGGATATCTCCAGTGCTGGATAATTGGGAGAGTTACGTCAGGAAAGGAAACTGAGCCAGAAATCAGGTTAGTCAATCAAGTTAGAAACATGATTCACTTTTGTGGCCTCTGATGGGAGGATCCGAAAGAGAAGATTATATTAGATATTATTGTGTATAGGGGACGGGCTTTTGAACAATTTTCCTTGATCAATTCATAAGGTAAAGGGGTGTTTGACACGCTAACTTCGTCTGGTAGCCGGATCATCACTGTTTATATGATTAATATTCAATCGGTTGTTATACAAAATTGTGAAAGGACAAACTTTGCACTTTATTTGGCATTATCTTATGGTTGGAACCAAGAACAAAACTTTTATGTTTTATTTTCTTCTGCATTTAGGCTGAAAACCTGTTTGGGCCTGAATTTGTTGGCCTTCCGCTTAGCAGTGAAGTGGGTTACGCCTTTGAAAGTAATGACAGCGTTATATAAAGTTGCTGGACATCAGTTTCCACATCATCATGATTCTTGATGCTAATCAAATTGGTAAATGGATCTCATGTGCTCATCTCAAGTTTGTACTTTTTAGAGTATTCTGCCTCCTGGGATAATTCATCATCAATCACAAATGACTAATGACTAATAGCAGAGTTCCCCCAATCACTAAAAATGTCGCATCCATACTATATTTGAGATTATGAGCTTTCCATATGTATAAAGCATTAAACTGATTAAAAGGGACTCGATGGGTGTAAAATACCATCTGCTGAGGGCTTCTCTGTTTTTTTCATCATTATTAATTACGACTGTACATTCTTACTAAACAAAATATGTCATCCTTCTCACCCAACCTTGTCTCCTCAGAGTCAGCTCTACATGCATCTTACCAACTACTCAGTCAACAAACACAATGAGAATTTTGAACGGGATGAGACGGTGGACAAAGGCAGCAAAAGATCCATCAGCTGGTTCACAGAGTTCCTGCGCACCAATGATTACGACGTGGCCAAATTCTGGGGTGACGTCTCTGTACGTAGTTTGCCCACTTACCCACTACACATTCACATCAGACACGCAGCAAATGCAAACAGCACATGCTCGCCGGCATCTGGAAGCACACACTCACGTATACAGTACCCATGCTGCCTGTAACACAGAACGTGGACCAGCAAAGGTTTGACAAGATGTGTTTTGACAGATATTCGCTCAGCTTTAGAATTTTGTTTAACTGACTGGAAGGAGACGGTCAAAACATCATTCCTGCAGGGTGAGCTCGCCAGTCTGGCACTGCTCCCAGCTCATCTAAACACCTCTACTCTGCCCCCACCCCCTTTTTCCCCACTTTTGGTTTACCCCCGCCACCCCCGTCTCTGACTTCTATTGACCACGGTTGTAAAACTGTCACCTTGGTGGGAAGGATTTAGGCCCAAGCAAGTTGTTATATTTTTTTCTTGTGTAGTACTGTGGTAAGCAAAGAGAAAATATAATTTTTTTCTTTTTGTCTTCTGTACCTTTATGCTCTATCTTCCCATCCATTGGTGACACACCAAAGTGTCACCCACTGACTCAGCCAGATGTCCTCCACCTCTCTTGCCCTCTCATCCATTTTTTTCCCTGCTATTTTATCTGAAGCTGCACTTTGCTATTGCTCTCTGCCCACCATCCTTCGCTTTTCATCTTGGTGCTTATCACTTTGATGCATACAGACCAGGTGCCGGGCTGTTTGGACTCTTTTCCTGCAAGGAGCACAACAAGAAAGCCAGAGACCATTATAGTACCGCTACTATGTTTTTTAAAATGCGCCTTTTCAACTCAATTGCAAGTCTTTGTACGATAGATCAAGATGTGTAATCATACTTTGAAAGTACGAGTGAATTTGACTCCGCTTAGACAAAATATGCTAGTGAGAAACATATAAAACAACTCCACAAAACATGCGCTCTGAGTTATATTGTTCAGTGGCTGAGACAAAAACGCCCACACCCACACACTCTTCTGGCATCAAGGCTGGCATAGTGGGAGCAGGTGTCTGTACCGGGCAGCCTGTGGATTGGACAGTTGCACGGACCTATGTGAGGGACAGACGGTGGGGCTTTTGCCTTATCAGTCCAAGGCCAGAATATTGCATCCCCCTCTTGCACCCAACAGTTAGTGTTTTCTGAGCAGTGTATGGGCCAGCAACACTGCATGGGTCTTGACTCGGGAGCGAAAGCTTTGTTGGAGGCGGGGGGTGGGAGGGGGGGTGTTTGGCGGGGAGTACAAGCCAACAAAAACTAGTACAGTACATGTCCAAACTCAAAAATTCTTGTAGATTATTCCCTTCTTTCTGTCTGTAGTTTTAAATATCAAAAAGTGCACTAATTGTGATGGTTGAACTGTTTGTTGTATCAATGTTTTATGGGTCGAGAATTTTTTCAATTTGGATTTTTTTTTTTTTCCGACCAACCTCATTTGTGATGGTGTCGTTTCTCTTTTTGTATCTCATGACAGGAACTGGTTGTAAAGACATTAATAGTGGCGGAGCCCCACGTGCTGCACGCGTACCGCATGTGCAGGCCTGGCCAGCCACCAGGGAGCGACAGTGTCTGCTTTGAGGTCCTGGGCTTTGACATAATCCTGGATCGTAAACTCAAACCTTGGCTCCTGGAGGTACAGTTTCATTGGCATCTAGAACAGTTTTGAAATAAATATCTTTACATTGCCATTTAAGTGAAAATCTGATTTTCCTCACGTTTAAATGATTTCCTCACATTTTAAATGATTAAGTGGTTTTAAACCCCATGACTGGGTACCCATGGGTACCCACCCTCAAAGTTCTTCTAGTTTACTCACAACCCAAATAAGGTCAAGCACTATAGTCAATGGACGGACAGATAGCAAAATAGAGTTGCTACTCTTTGATTAAAAGTGGTATTTGATAGTATGTGTGGTTCAGAAAGAAGTGCTGCAGTCTGCAGAGTCTCATCTGTCCAGTTGCTACCAGCGGCTACTGAAGAGAAGCACTGTTCCAACCAGCAGGAGAGAGGGCAACGGTGCCTCACTCTGACAGAACGCATAAACACACACTGATTTTCTTGTACATTCTTGTTCCTGGTGCACAGAAACGCTGAGACACACCCACATGGCCTCTAAAGTGTATGTATGTATGTATATATATATATACATATCTCTATATATATACACACATATACATATATACAGTATATATATAAAGTATATATACACACATATACATATATACAGTATATATACAGTATATATACAATATATATATAAGTATATATATATACATATACATATATATATATATATATATATATATATACATATACATATATACATATACACACACACACACATATATAGGTCAGGATAGCACGAAACACGCCCTTAATTCAAGGTCAATCTCTTAAGTGTCACTCATTGCAGAGTGGGCTTCAATTTAGAGTCCACTCCAGGATTTGCGGCTGACCATTGTCATGTCACCCAGTCAGTTAAAGCCTGACCTAAATCCTAAAACCAGACTGAGCAACTCCCCCATCATCTCCCTTCTTCCATTCCCTGCCCCCCCAAAATGGACTAAAGGGGCGAATGCGCCCGAGATTTTTGCCAGGTTGTAGCCATCACGCTGTTTTAAAGGACAATTGAGATGCAGTACTGATATGTACACATGATTGTATGAAGTATAGTAGTACCAGACTATGGCCACACTGGACAAAATATATTTGAAGAATAAAGACACAGTAAAGTCAAAATTACAAGTCATAATATTACAAGAATGGAAGTAAAAATCTGACAATTTATTCCTTTAATTTTCATGTAAAAATGTGATACTGAAAGTGTAATCTTGCAATTCTACATCAGGTTTTTATGAGTGACTGTAAAAATCAGCACAAAATGTCTTTCTCTTTAGAGACCTGCCATACAATAACCATTAGCTAGTAGTTAAAAACATGACTGGTTTATGGCCCAACATATTTTGTGATGTAATATAGAACATTCATTTTTTAATTGTTTTAAGTTTGACTGTCTTACTTAATTCTTAGATATTATAATTTGCTTTTCTGCGTGGCTCTTTCTACTTTGAAATGGGAGAAGGACTGATATCTGCAGTCTATGTTTGGGATTCTTCATTTTGTTACCTGGCTTTTTTGCTTTGCGATTCTGCACCTGTATCACGTGACAAAGGACACAGAGGAGGAGTGCTACTTCTGTTTCAGTGTGACTGTGTGTGTGTGCGTGTGTGTGTGCGCATGTGAGTGCGTGTGACACATGGCACAGAGCCATGATTGCGGTTGTTCCACTCCAGCAGTAATGATCCCCCCTGTGCGACGAGCAGTTCTCTATAACGTTCATCAATTAACATCCTTCACGCATACACCTACTGCCTCTTTCATGCAACATTTACAGCAACAGTCAGTTATTGCCAAAACTCAACATGATTAGTCAGGGGACAGTTGTTGGAATCAAGAGCCTTTCTTAAATGCTCTCTGCGCAGGCTGTCAAGTCTGAAAATAACTTTATTACATCTGTAGCCTGTTGATGTGCATTTGTTATTCAATAGGGATGTGAAACGCAGCAAGGACAGGCTTTCTGAAAACTGTGCCCTTTGGCAAGCCCTCAAGCTTGAATTTAATTTATTGAAACATTACTTTGCTACAGTTTGAGGTTAATTAAATCTATTTCAAACCATTTCGCGATATCTAATTTGCAACTTTTCTTTACTTCCAAAACGGTCAGAGTCGTGTCAGGAATTGAAACACGATCTCATCTCCCCAAGTTTGTTCTTTTAATTAGTAGATGCAACCGCTCAGGTTTCACTGTTGGTGTCATTGTGAATTAACCACGCCACGCCTGTTTGCTGCTTTACCCAGTGTGTCATTCTGACACTGACATCCTCTCTTACTCCTTCAAATGTCCACGTTGGTTGTTGGACATGCATACTTGCAGACAGGAAATGGAACTCCAATCTGTGTAAACTCAAAGCCGGTCGGATACCTGAGTGCTCAATAGTATCAAATATAAGATGGTGTCAAATTAAATTAGCCCTTTCCGTTGCATTGTTGCTTAAATCATGTCATTTTCTAAGAATTTGTAGAAGGCCGGTGATTGAAAATGAACATGTCTTCCTCTCACATACTCTCATTAAAGATAGACCAGGAGCAGCAATTTTTGGAGGTCTCATATTTTGAGAGTTTTGCCTCAGATTGATGAAGATACAAATATCTGAATAAAATATTTAAACTGCCTCAAGACTATGACAATTGCATACCAGCTAAATATCGTCATAGGGAAAAAAATTACAGGCAAGAGTAATGGCTCTTCAATTAAGGTCAACAATTGGAGAGCGAGAGATACGGAGGAAAGGGAGAGAGCCAGGCGTTTTTGTAACTTGGTAGTGTAGTGGTTAACACAGTTAACGTTTGCGCATAATGACTCCGGCTCAATCCCATTTTTGTGATCAACCGGCAAGGACATAGAGATCACCTGGCTCACAATGTCTGTTGTAGCTCATCACAAAAAAGTTCTTCCGCACCACAAATGTACAATGATTAATTATGTGATGAAGAAATTAGTCCTATTTCTGGACACAACATTCCCTCACCGAAACAAGACACTTCCATTAAAGCTGCCCAGACAGCATTCCTTGCATAACGGAAACACTTCATTCAACTTATTTAATTGCAACCCACGGGCACACACACTTGTACCTTGTACCCCCTGTCATCCAATTCAGGCTTCAATCCTCACTCGCCATGCCGTAGTTTACATTACCTCAACTATGTGGTAGCGTATACCAGTTTGAAAGCCGTTGGAAAATTGAGGACGCACTCAGTGTTAATTGTCAGATTGTAACTCATAAGAATCATCACCTGTAAGCCATCGAAAAATTCAGAGTCATATGAATGAAATCTAGGGCCAGCGGCATATGTGCAAAACGGTCTCCGTTTAAGTTTATGCCTCCTTACTTTTGAAGGGAGCTGGCAAAACAGTATGCATGGCGTGAATAAACACAAAATAAGTGATCATTTATCATTTTTGCAAGGTGTCCACGAACCTCCACAAAAGACAAATAGATTGAGGTCCGGCCTCATTATCGTCACTGGAACCCAAGAGATGCCAGTACACGCTGCAGTGCAGGCAAGCATGATTATTGATGGTTGTGATTACATCTCGCCATCCATTCCTTCCCATTTTCTATCCCCCCTGCTGCTCGAGAAGGGTTGTGCAGAGTGATCGGCAACTAATGAGGCGGGCATGGTTAGTTAGGTCAACCGTGGCATGGGATGTTTGTGTCTCAGTGTGAGTGTGTCTACGCGGTTGTGTGTGAATTGGCATAACGACAACAGACCGACGGACTGCAGCTGGATTGCTTCCCCAAAGGCTGTGATACTTCAACCCCTCCCTCCCTTCCTGTAAGTTTCCTCTCTTTTTGTGCGCTACACCCGATTGCTTCAAGATGAGTTTGGTTTCACTGTCTATCCCTCCGAGCCAACATAATCCAGACTTCCTTTACTTTTGAGTGCAAATGTACGTGCCCTGTTTGTGTGGACTAATCTGCAATGGCAAGTGTAAACAGATGCCACAATACTCACGTATACACACAGAAACCCACACATGGATGTTTTATTCTCCTCCGCCTCCCAACACATACAAACATGCACCGCAAATGAAATGCAACTGCTGTGTACGAGTTAACTTCCCGTACAGAATAAATAGTGTCTCTCTAACATTTGTGGCCATGTGAATCAAACATTCTTTGGTCTGTGCGGTGAATCCTCTGTGAGGTTAAAGGTTTGTATTCCTCCAGCTGTAAATCTGAACAGCAGTTGTTAGCATAGCACTGACATTTTGCAGGGAAGATTTAAAGCTTTGGCGGCCTTTATATTTTCTAACCGCTCCAATGTCCTCCACAGTGATTCTGAGTTAAATGCTACTTACAGTATTTACTGTAAACTCTCCTCATTCAATGTACTGTACTGTAATCTAGGGGTGAAAAATGACAGCCAACACATACTGTTTTGTATTCTTAAATTTCTTGCTTTAATCCCCCTTCCTTTTTTTAAAATGTTCCTTCTGCGTTTGATTAATCTGCTGCACTTAGTGGGGTTCATTCTTATTTAAATGCTCATTGATTTTGTTCCAGGCTCTGAGGGGCTTTGTCTTTTTCCCTGTAAGCTCTAGGTGGCAGTAGATACTTACAAGCCACGCTTTGGCTCATAAAGAGGTTTATTAAGGAATAATTAGAATGATATATGGGACTGTCTGCGTCTATCCACATCCATTTTCCTCAAACATGACTATTTCATAGAATAAGTATCATATTAGGGCTGCGCATGCCTTATATATGGAGCACGTGAAAACACACCTCAGCATTTAGTCATTAATCATCATGCGTGGTAACGCCACTGACAGTATGACTGTGTGCATGTTATTGAGGCAGAAGATAAATACTGCATGTAAACAGTAGTCAGAAAGATGTTGTTTGTGAATGTATTGGATGTTTAGAAGAAACATATATTTTGTCCCAACTATAACTAAATATTACCATCTTGATATATCTTATCAATATATCTCACCAATGTGTGCGCTGACTTTTAAAATATAAGACATACGATAAAGTGAAGCATCAACTTGTGTCCTCACAGGACCTTTACCAGCAGATGAGTTTCCTGGCCTTTATCAGCCTTAAAAGCACCACAGAAAGAAAGAACACAAATGCGATGGCTGGAACAAGACCACAACTTAAGGGACATGAAAAGTCTACTCACCCGTGTTCAAATGACAGGCTTTTGTGATTATGGAAAGAAAATAGCCCCAGTTAAACCATTTCATATATTTTTCAAGCTTTAATGTGAGCACAAATGTGAATTGTAACTTGTAATAACTCAGATAAAAAAAATGTTAAAGTAATAATAACAACTGAGATACTGGTTGCAAAAGTGTGCACACCCTCTTATTTGCAAGATTTTGGCTTTGTTTACATTCAAACTTATGTTACGCTGGAGTTAGCACACCTGCCACCCTTTAATGTGCTTCTGATTAAGTTTAGATGTCCTCGCAGACTTTTCTTGACTTTTTTTTTTGTTGCTTTCTAGCAAAGGCCTGAGGGTTTTGCGCTAACTCTGACTCGTATTAGACCATATCAAAATCCCCCAAGCATGTGGGAAAATGTGTTACAGTCTGATGTAACCAAACTTTATTTGGAGTTAACCAGGGGTACTTGAAATAACGTCAAGTGTAAGCTGACTCTCACTTAACATGAGTTTGAATGAGATTGGTTCACTCTGAACACAGCTGTATTCATAGATAAAAGAGGGTGGTGCGCACATTGAAAATTTTTTATCTTGATCAATTTTTTTATATTGCAAAAACCTGGCATCTCCACAGGGGTGTGTCGACTTATAATGCCCACTGTAACTGGCCATCTGCATGTTTATCTGTTTGTCTGTCTGTTGAGTAGTGGCTCCTCTGCTCAATCACTCTCTCACTCCCTTGTTCTCTCTACAATTGCTCTGTAACAAACACTTCATTCTGGCAGCGGTTTGGACTGTGCCGATACCCTCCATTGTGCATGGCAGAGCCTTGTCAAAGCAGCGGTTGTTTACACACTGCTTAGAATAATAAGAGGGAGGAATTATACTGAACTGATTAATCAAGAGGAGACCTTGCACTTGTTAGACGACTTCTCCAGACATAGAATGGATGGTGATTTGCTTCGGAAAAGAAGGCAGCTGATTGGTGTTTGGCCAACACCATGGCCATGTTATAGGGCAAAGACAGTCAATCAGTGTCAAATATAGTTTTATTTTCAAGAGCAAAGTCATATTATTACTGATAAGAGTTACTCAGGTAAATTATGAATGCATTTACTGCCCCAAAGTTTGAAATAGTCATATCTAAATGTTCCCTATTTTTATTGCTAAGAATCTAGACATGTATTTCAATGACACTCAGGGCTCTATATTCTTCAAAAGCGCATATGCATTCGGGCATAATAATGGGCACATCTTGCTTTTCGTGCCGGTGCAAGCCATGTTTGGGAATTTGGAAGACTGCGTTGTACCATGCTGGGTATCTGGCGAACCAAGAGCGTTCTCTTTTTGCACAAAACGGAACATGACATACCCAGTGCATCTGATAATTTGGTGGCGGAATACTGTATAGACTCAACTTTTGCCGGAAACAGGTCTAAGTTGTGGCGCAGGTGGTGTTTTTTTTGGGTCAAAAAGATTCATGTACTGTTCAGTGGGAAATAAAGGAAAATAGGGTAGGGTTTTGCGGAAAGTACTTATCATGTGAAATATCATGTGGTGATTACATAGACTTAAAAGTTACATGTGCAATACAGTGGAGGCATAGATCCCCAAGATCATTATTCTCGGGGTGCAGAATGAAAAACATATACAATATAGAGAATTTGCAGCTCGGCCTCTGATCTTGTCATGAATAATTGAGTGATCATAAGGATAAAGCTGTCCTGTGAAAAGTTACTGACGTGATACCTACTTCCCTGCATGCTTACGCTGCTGTTCGACTACATAAGTGATATTTGGGTTACATGGATGCCATGCCGATGCTAAAAGGAATCAGAGCTGGGGTAAAAGGAGCGTCTAATCTTTTCATCTGACATTTTTATTGAATGCGTCTTGGAGCAACCAAGGGCTCCTTTAAGATCCTGCCAGAGTCACTTAAGGAAATCAGAGTGGGGGCTTTGGGAGCCAGCAGGGGTTCATTAGAACCAGACTGGCCAGACTTCCTCTGCCAGGGAACTGAAACGGAGGAATACAGAAGGAAAGATGAATAAGGTAGCGACCAGACAGTGGGCAGAAAATGGTCTGAAAGACAGTAAGTAGGAAAGAGGGTGGTGAAACTAACCAAGAGCGTTAGGTAGGCTGAGAGTAAGACTGCACGAAAGCAAAGAAAGGCACAGCAAGTGCTGCCATGCCAGTCTACCTTGACAGCTTGACACCACAAATCAAAAACTAAGAAATGAAGACAACAAACAAGACAACAGTTCCTGGGATCGCAGCCAGTCTGCCTCATTCCTATGGGCACTTTAAAGCCTTATTCCTTTTCATTCTTTCTCTCATTTCCGCGAGAGCTTCAATAGAAACATAACTTTGGTTTTCCTCTCCTTTAGTAAGGTGCCGCAGGTCCAACTGTGGCTCTGTCCACTGTGTACAAAAGAATCCAATGTCAATTGTTGATTGTTTTCTATTGAATGGAACCAATGGAAAGCATTTTTTTTTCCTTTTTGTGCTGAGGCTATTCATAGCATCCAGCCCTCTTTCTACTTAATATTTGCTGTATAGAAAAAGCACATGCGACTTGGCGCCTATACTCATCCTCTGTAACCTTCCAGTGAACTCAGCCAATGACAGAAATATTAAATGTCACTTCATCTCAATCATTCCATTTCTGGAATATTTCTTTATGGGCTGCAGAGTGTCTAAAGGCACACTGCCGCAAACATGCTACACTGACCCCGAATGGAAGTTTACAATTGTTATTATTATTAGTCTTTACAATTTTTCACAATTCAAAAAAATAAAACAAGGTATTAGACAGTAGATTGCGATCGATGAGACAATTTGCTGTTGGTCGAGAGGGAAGTTTGACAATTTCACTTCACTTCACTTTGCTTTTGTGCTAGCTCCTCTCTTGTTTTTAAGCAACCTGCCCCACTGTTGGAAAGACGGTCAACAACCTGGCTCGGTCAGGTCCTGGAAGCTTGTGAAATATCATTTTACAGCTTTGTTCCCCAATCTGTCACAGCACAGTAAGCACCTTTGTGTGAGGATTAGTAAAGACTCATTCAGAGGAGGAAGAAATAGGGATGGAGTTCCTGAGTGCCCGGGACTTTGCACATCTCTGTAAAGGGGCTCTTGCTCAAAAATCTGTATGGTGCCAAAAGATCTAATGTTGTTTTCATACTTCTTTTTCTAAAACCCCTGATGAAAATATTGACCAGACTACCTGACTAAATTTCTTTCAACTTGAATCCGATCTGATGAGACAGGTTTGTTTTTTGTTTGATTCAGATTTACAAGCTAGAAATTGTAAACACATCTTCCTCAATCTATCTACCTTGCTGTGCTTAAAACGTCATAAACATTCAGCATCTCAACTCAAGAATAGGCAAGCAGGTTAATAACCAAATACTTTTCTCCCCCTTACATTCAAGTTCTTTATACTTTCCTACCTACATACTAAGGACCTGAACACATCCAACCCCCATGCTACAATACACATTTTTTAAAATCTATTTTGGATCCTAAAATGATCAATGTTTATTTCAACATTGTTTTAAAACATCAAGCATGATGTGTTTTTGACTTTCAAGTGAGTGACTATTCATTGGAAGGTAGCTATTAATAGGCTTTGAATGCCTTTGCATTAATTTAATAACAATAATAATATTTTGTATTATTCATTGTTAATCGTTCATTCATATTCTGAACCGCTTTACCTCGTAGAATTAATTGTTGTTATTATTAACTTGTTAAATTGCTTGACAGTAAATTGATAACTGTTGGCGGAGCCAGGAATAAAAAAAAACAAAAAAAACCCCTCCCTTATTCTGCCTTAAAGCAATCATAAATATAAAGACCATTCTTCCATTCATATTCAGTACCGCTTATCATGTTCAGGGTCACGGGCTCAAAAAGCAATCTCAATCCATATTTGAAAAAACACACTCACATTCACACCATCAGTGACGGGCAACTGAAGCAATGCTGCCTGCACAAAAGTCAGGCATGTGAAGCACTACAGTGACCAAATATAAAGACCTCCAAATGCAACCAACTCATAACACAAAGAAGACAATGACCTTCCTGCCTTTTTAACGCCTTTATTTTTATCTCCTTGGAAAAGGAAGTGAATGTCAGACATTACAGTATTGTGTTTCATATTACACCCGATCCACTATCTGACATTGCACTGGACCGTTTTGAAATATGTTTGAAAGGATGTATTTTTTCTCCCTGAGTGATTTGGCCTTTCATTCCACAAATAACCCACTGGCTATTGCAGTGTCTGCCAAACTTCTATTGAGACAAGGCATTAATTTTATATGAGAAAAATCTCATGGCACACTGCCAAACAAAAGTGTCACAAAATATGAATACTGAAGTAATTATGCTCTCGCCTCAGTTTATTCACAAACAGTGTGAAATCTGTGCCTGTTTAATTGAACACAAAGCTTTCATACTCACGGGAAGTCACGACTTACTCTCTCAAATGAATGACAATTGGCCCTCCTGCTATCTAATTGGGGTCTTGTATCTTATTCTGTTTGGGTTGCTCGAGACAACTCTTGACTGAATATGATACAACTTTATTTATATAGTGCATTTCACAACAGCTGCAGCTGTAAGCTGTAACAGAGCATTTCCCATATAACATTAAATAACAATAATCTAACTACGATGACTGTGAAAATAACAAATTGAAACACAAGTTGATGATACTCACAAAGTAGACAGCAGAAAACAGTCTCAGTCTCGTGTTGGGTGGAAAGCTAAAGAATAAAGATGCGTCTTCAAACGAGTTTTAAAAATGGAGAGAGAGGGAGCTTGTCTAACATTTAAGGGAAGGTCCTTCCAGAGGGAAGGACAGGCAACAGAAACGACTCGATCACTTCTGAAGCTCCATTTAGTCCTTGGCACCTCCAGTAGCGTCTGGTCCGCAGACCCGAGGCACTGGCCAGGTGTGTAGGGGCGGACGAGCTCAGAGCGGTGAGACCATTTAAAGATTTGAAAACAAATCGAAGTATCTTAAAATGAACTTTAAATTGTACTGGGACCCAGTGAAAGGAGGCCAGATTTTGGGGTATATGCTCCTTTTTCTGCATTCCATTTAGAAGGCAAGCAGCAGCATTTTGGACCAACTGGAGATGCTTGATGGAGGACTGGCTAACTCCAAAATAAAGTGCATTACAGTAATTTACCCGAGAGGTAACGAAGGCATGGATTATTGTTTCTAAGTGTTATTGAGAAAGGAGCGCCTTTTCCGTAGCCACCTGCTTAAGATGGAAGGAGCCGCATTTAATAACAGCACTGACTTGATGGTCCAATTTCAAATCACTGTCCAATCTGAAATCCATATTCAAGACTGTTGGCTTTAGATAGGATGGCACGGGGCTTGATCAGCAGGGTGGAATGTACAAGGGCCACTGACACCATCATAAATGTAAGAAATTCACTGATGGAAATAAAAAATATTTTGATGTTCTCACACAGGAATATTATTAATAATAATAATAATATTATTAATGCAGATTCTTGACAGTTTCAGTGCCTAGCTCAAATTTAGATGTAAAGTATGTTTTTATTTTGGTCTTTCATTAGTCTCATTTTCAAAGAAAAATGTACAGTAACTTTACAAACAATTACTACCTGTTGAATTGAAGATTTTGTGACTGTCGACCTAAAATGACAGCGAGCGAGGAGAGTCCTCAGTGAAAGTCCAAAATCCAAAGTCCAGTTCTAAACCCCATTGATTATGTGCGGAAAGATGTGAAACTTGCTCTCAACAGATTCTCTCCATCCAATCTGATGGACTTTGAGCTTCTTTGCAACAAAGAATGGGCAAAACTGTCTCCTTTTATTTGCAGAACATTCTGAAAATCATAATTTCTGCTCCACTTCACAATTGTACTAGTTTGTTTTAGTCCATCACATAACCCCCCCCCCCCCCCCCCTCGAACCCCCAAAATTGAAGATTTTAGTTATAAGGTGGAAAATGGGAAAAACTTCAAGGGGTATGTATACTTTTTCAAGGCACTGTACTTATCCCATCCATTTTTCTCTTGTTTTACTTTGACCAGAAAAGTTTCTTTTCTTTTCATCACTGCCATTTGCAATTGGCTACAATGTCTGCCTCTTTAATTTGAGAAAAAGCTATAGGTGACGATTACCATGACCTGGATGACAACATTAGGTGATATATATTGACTGCTCCTTTCTCTAACAGATCAATCGAGCTCCAAGCTTTGGGACAGATCAGAAGATCGATTTTGATGTCAAGAGAGGAGTTTTGCTCAACGCTCTGAAACTACTCAACATTAGGTAATGTTCTGCGTTCAATTTAGAGATCCGTTATGCTTCAAGTGTAAAGCAAACTTCAAGTCTTTCTTTGGGGGCGAGGTTCAATTGTCTGGCGTTCTTTATTTAGCAAAACAATTTGCTCTGACGTTCGTGTACAATACGGTTCAACTCACTCACACTGATCACACAAGGATAATATCATCCTGGAAATTTGGGGTGCTTTCAGCTCAAGACAAAAGTGACCTTATTTACTGCATTTATACCTCGGGTGAGAATAAAGAACGATCAGTGCCAGGATACAAAGTTGTGCCTTTGATTTTGTGTTTGTGTTGTGTGCGTTTGTTTATAGTTTGCACTAGTATGCTCTCTTCATCCTGAATAAAAACTTAATATGATGCCCCCCCGCCACCCCTGCATTTGTACGCTCATTTAGATTGTGCATGCTTCAATGTTTGTTGTTCACCTTAATTATGAAAGCTTGATACTGTATTGTCACTGTGAGGTGGAATCTTTTCAACTTACATTCACATTGATGGATAATTTGGAGTCTTAATTATTGGAATGTGTGAGAAAACCAAAGTACCCGGACATAACCTCACATGGGCATAGGGAGACACAAAAAAGTCCAAGCTGTGATTCAAACCCAGAATGTGCTAACCACATGCAGCACCCCGTCTGCTTTTCTCCCATTCCAGTGTTCCAATGTTTAAGAAAAACAATTGTTAAATTGTTTGATTATTTTCCCCATTCTCAATTGAGGAAGTTCCCTTCTATTCTTCTGGTCATGAACGTGCCCACAAATTGATCTTTGCACACTTGACTTTCTCCAGCTCCAAAGTCACACACAAACACAATTAATTAATTGCATGCGGAATAGATCTAGTAGGGTCAGCTTTAGTGAGCTTTGCAAAAATCCCACAGGATGGAAAAAAAAAAAAAATCACTTTCTCCCATTGGCTCAGCAGGTCAAAAGACATGTCTCGTCAAAAAGGTCTCAAAAGCAAAATCTCATGATTGACCTTGGCACTGTTCTTACAGTGCAGATTTAACACAGATTATTTTGATTATTTCATGACAAATGAATTGCAGGACGCAATAAATGTGGTGGTGGTGAAATGTCTCTTCTTCATGTTCACGCTGAAGTGACCATGTTCTTTGTTCTATTCTCCCTCTCTCGCTCGCTCGATCCTCCCTTATATCGTAAAGGCTTCACTTCTCCCAAAGGAGGGCTCGTGGTCCCCGAGTCCGCTCGCAACACCAACTGTATTAACGTGGGATCAATTCAGACCCGGCCGGGCATGGTCATTGATAAACCTCTGTCCCCACCCTAACGGCACTCAATATCCAATTTGAAGGGCCAGCGATTGACTAAAATGAATTGCCCTTTCTCCAGACAAGCAACGGCCTACTTGTATTAGAAGTCTGCTCATGTTCATCTTCTGTTAGTGGGTTTGTTTGTGTCTCTGCGACATATTTGATTGCAGTGTTCGATATTTGGCACGGGGTTATTTTTTGGTTTCGAGCATCTCAGTTGCATTACCATGACAAGGCAAATGAGGGTTTTGAAAATGCTGTCACGTATGGAGTCATGCAAAATATCATAAAAGCGACCCTGGACATACCCGATGAGCGTGGATCTAATGATTAACTCTGTTTGTGCTAATTTGCGTGAGTTTTGTCTAGCTTTATGGTGTCACAGCAAGGGGACCATATGTAAGAAGAGTCATAAGAGTCATTATTTGAGTGGATTAAATGGAATCCTTGAAAAGATTGTTTTTGACCTTCCACTGTGTTTTTGGACATACAGTTTACGTGTGTTGGTGCCTTTGTTTTAAAAGTCAACATTACATTGAGTTTGTATTTATTTGTGTCAATGTAGAGCCAGCGATAAGAAACGTAACCTGGCACAACAAAAAGCCGAGGCCCAGAGGCGACTCTATGGGCACGGCTCCGTAAAGAAACTCTCGGCTGCCTCATCAGACTGGGAGCGACAGCGTCACACCCTGGAGCGAAGGCGAGAAGAGCTTGTGAGTTATAAAGACAACACTTCATTTACATTTAGTTTACAAAAAAATGTGCTACAAGTTTTCCATGTTGAAGTCATCCCCCTGTCGTCGAAGGCGCTTTCCCAGCCTTCTCTGCCAGGCCTTCATGCACTCATGGAAGGAGTTTGTGTGATCATTCAGAGCTCCATCATCACGGCTATCTTGATGTCATGCATGTTTTAAAAACCGTCCTCGTGATGATCCGCTTTAACTCAGGAAAGAGGAAAAAAAACTGATACCAGGTTGGGTAGTTGGGGGGGTTGCTCCATCTCTGCAATGTTCTTCTTGGACAGGAACTGTCAGATGCTCAGTGTGCTGAAAGGAGGTGTTTTGGACAACTCTCGACAACGCAGGATCTCAGCGTAGTGTGCTGGTTGATAGTACGGCTGATATTTGAAAATGAAACTTTTCTTAACCACCTCGCATGCTTTTCTCTACTTTATTGGCCACATACTCATGTGGAACATCTGCTGAGCAACTGTGGTCAAGCAAGTTTCAAAAGCTATTCAAATGTACATTGTTCACTCAAAGGCACTAAGCACAGTCAAACCTCGGTTTCCGGACGCCTCGGTTGTCGTCCAATTCGGTTTTCGACCAAATATTTCAAGTTTTTTATGCCTCGGATGACGAACAAATTTCGGTTCTCGAACAAACTGAGCGCACTTGAATGCACCATTTGACTCCTCTCGCCTTCCTTACACGAGGAAGTGACGCTTCCTCGGGTAGACGAGGAAGTGACGCTTCCTCGTGTTGCTTTCCATTGTGAGCAGACGTGATCAGTAAACATTTTTATTTTAAAAAGAGCGCGGTTTCGCTTTTCGAACAGCCTTCTGGAACGAATTATGGATGAAAACCGAGGTTTGACTGTATTCCAAAGTTGCTCAAACCTACACACTTCTCACAAACATCTCATTTTCGTCAACGCTAAAAGCCTAATTTTTTCAAGACAAGTGTACTACATTTAACTACATTTCAGTCAGGGGAGTTTTTCTCACATAGATGAGCTACAATTACTTCACGCCTCGCACCCTCTTTGATTTGCATTTGAATGAGCCATAGCAGTAATCAGGGTGTAGGATGAATGGGTGTCCTATATATTTAAAAAGCTGCATGAAGTTTGAAGTGCACATTCAGGTGTCACCCTGTTGAATGTACATGTCACTTAGCTCTCACTGTTACTGCCATGGGCCTCTCCTCCCTTCCGACTAATACATATATTAAAAGCTATCAATGGCAAGTCGGCATTTTAAGTGACTTATACTATGAGGCAGAATCTCACCTGAATGAATGAATCTTTTTGGCTTTTTTTCCTCTCCTAGAAAGAACGATTGGCGCAGGTCCGCAAGCAGATTTGCAGGGAGGCGCATGAAAAACAACATCTGGGCAACTACAGGTAAGACAGAGGCAAACTGTCAAGGAATTTTGCCTCCAGAAGCCCCCTCTCAATGTGACTAAACATCAAGTTCTGATGTACAGCTTGGGTTCTTGGAAAGCCTTACTGCTTCTGTCTTTCTTTGACATAAAGTGTTCTGTGAGCAACATTTTCACTTGAGATAAATGAAAGCTTGAGTTTGTTTCATGATGATGATGTTTGACGGCCTCAACACCACTTCTGGCTGTCGTTTGAAACGCAATTTCATGTTATTGTAAACTGGAATGATGTGACTCCTTTGAATATGAAGGAAGCAACACTGGTTCCACAGACAGTAAAATGTTGCCCAATTTTTTGATGCTTGAAGTCTAATCTCGACTCCTCCTACATTGTCATGAAACGTTAGATCTAAAAGTGTTATCTCACTAAGCGGCTAATGTGTGCAAATATTGAATTTATCAACTTTTCTGACAAAAATCAGGGGGGTCGCCTGTGTTATTAGCTACAGTGATGCCTAGAGTTTGCGAAAGTGTTTGCAAAAGACAAATGTTGAGATAGCATCTATCTGGGACAGTATTGTGCAGACTATTTGCCACTGGGACTTGGGACTCAATGTAAAAAAATGTGCAAACCTTCCCCAGCAATCAGTTTTTTACTATCCACTGTCGAAGATGGATTTTGATAATATTTAAACGCTGGTGCAGGCTGGTCCTCGCCTTCAAATTTCGCTTTTATAAACTACTTCACCACATTCTTGCTATACGCCTTATTGCCTTCCTCTTTGTGCCTTGTTTCTCCCGGCCTGATGATCAATGTGGAGAGGAGTTGCTGATATTAAACTGAGCGGCAAATGCTTGTGTGAATGCTACACACAAATGCGTCGACATATATTGGAACTATGATCACGGGGTCGGATGGTCAAGTGGTGAATAAAAAAAGAACTCTGGGGACACATCTTAGGACAGTTTTCTGATTGGATTCGCATGAGAAAAAGTTTTTGCAACATGTAAAACTCTCTGCCAACAAATTTGCAACTTTGTGTGAACCATGACGACACCCAAACTGCTATGCGAGCAAGCATTCGCCGCAGTGAGGTACGGGCTTAAGGAACTATTGTGTTCAAGACTTTTGAAGTGCAAACATCGCCTCAGTCAGACAACACAAAAAGGGTACAGTATGTTAACAAGAACTGTCTGTCGTGCGGTGGTTGCACTACAAATTACACAGTTCTGTAACTGTTCTCAAATTTGACCCCCAGCCAAGTCTTATGCACTCAAATAAATCTGTCATCCCCTCAACACACGTGCGCGTGCCCACACACACACACGCACGCACGCACACACGCACACACACACACACACACACACACACACACACACACACACACACACACACACACAATGCAAGATGGCATCTCAAACAGTGTGTATATTCATATTCCAGTTTCAAAATGCAATCAGGCTGTTTGCAAATTCTGTCTACAATTTCTGTTTGTTTGTGTCCCACCCCCTCCCTACGTCAACATTTTAAAAACAATATGCTCTTCACACAGAGCTGTGCAAAAAAACAAACACATTGTGACTGGTATACTGTGCCAAAAAGCCCCTTTTAATACTCGACTCCAGTGTTACCCAATCTCTCTTGAGTCAAAGGAATTATTATTCATTCATTCATTTTCCGAACCGCTTTATCCTAACTAGGGTCGCGGTGCCTATCCCAGCTGTCTTGGGGCAGTAGGCAGGGGAAACCCTGAATAGGTTGCCAGCCAATCGCAGGGCACACGGAGCTGAACAACCATTCACGCCCACACTCACACCTAGGGACAATTTAGAGTGCCCAACGAGCCTGCCATGCATGTTTTTGGAATGTGGGAGGAAACCGGAGTACCCGGAGAAAACCCACGCAGGCCCGGGGAGAACATGCAAGCCCCACACAGGGAGGACGGAGCTGGAATCCAACCCGATACCTCCGCATTGTGAAGTCGACGTGCTAACCACTGGACCACCGGGCCGCCCTAGCAATGATTATGTATTAGAAACATGTAAATATAAAAATATATAAGTATAAAAAAAACTAACCCTAAAAACCTGAGTATGCAGAATCTACTGAAATAATGATTTTGATGAATTTACTCAAAATGTACTAAAATCACTACTGTGTTTGTGTTAAGGATTTGATAATGTGCCTGCTGCCCACTATGAAGCTCATTATCTTAGTGGCACACAAGCATCAGCCCTGAGTTGAAGTACCAACATTGAAAGGATTTGCTTTTTTCCTCATCTCATGGACCATTCTAGTCTTCCAACCTTGTCTAATGCACCTGATGAATGGACATACATTTAAACACAACAACTTAAAGAATGTCTCCCTAAAAGAAAAGGATGTTATTTTTTCATATGACTGCATGCATCATAGTCAGGTTTCCCAGTATTTTTGTGTGTGTGTGTGTGTGTTATTTGCGATCTTACACATGAAATCTAAGTTATTTATCAACAGAGGGTCGAGGGATTCCTTTGCATTCAAATGGTGACCTGGCACAAAATTGGAGTCTGATGACTGCACTGCTTTGCATTTGTCTGTTCTAAATCAGGTGTCGACAAGCCAGCTGGAGTGTATCATCGTCCATTTAACATCTCGTAAGATGGGTACCTGAAAGACACTATTGCTGAAATGAAGAGTCTGATGTAAATGGCGTCTGAATCATCAAGTACAATTGGAAGCATGTAGGGAGAGGATAATGTCAGCCTTTATATTAAAAGTATTGCAGAGTCATTCGGATAATGAAAAGTCCATATGTTCAGGGGAAAAAAGGTGCAACACAGAGCTGTTAACATCCACTATTCAAGTGAACCTTTTGCCGTTCACTCCTGATTTATGGAGCTTTTAGAGAACCAACAATTACAGACTTTACTCAGCTACAGTCAAACCTCGGTTTTTGTCCATAATCCGTTCCAGAAGGCTGTTCGAAAACCGAAATTGTTCGAAAACCGAAACCACGCTCTTTTTAAAATAAAAATGTTTACTGAACACATCTGCTCACAATGGAAAGTAACACGAGGAAGCATCACTTCCTCGTGTAAGGAAGGCGAGAGCAGTCAAATAGTGCATTCAAGTGCGCTGACTTTGTTAGAGAACCGAAATTTGTTCGTCATCCGAGGCATAAAAACTTGAAATTTTTGGTCGAAAACCGAATTGGTCGGGAACCGAGACGTTCGGAAACCGAGGTTTGACTGTATTATAATTTACGTTCACTGCTATAAAGACATTTTTAAGTGTATTTACAAAGGAAGGACAAAAATGTCGCCTTGATGGGCTGCGAAAAAGATGGTTTCATAATATGGGATTTAAAAGAA
This sequence comes from Hippocampus abdominalis, assembly GCA_018466805.1. Lineage (NCBI taxonomy): Eukaryota > Metazoa > Chordata > Actinopteri > Syngnathiformes > Syngnathidae > Hippocampus > Hippocampus abdominalis. The sequence continues at coordinate 9,610,388 of CM031701.1, read as the reverse complement.
TGATATACACTTCAGTTCTTGGAAAAACAAAATATTGCGGTGGAGTTTAAATGTGAATTTGTACAATATTCAAACATGGCTTGCATCTCATAGGTTGACTACAATGCTTCAAAGAAACATTGAAACGTTCTAAATTGTCAGGGAGGATTAGAATTGAGTTATGAGATTTGCTTGCATACAATTCCGAGGAGCTGAGGCAGATGACGATCTTTCAGTGTTAGCTTGTACCGACGGCCGGCATGGAACTCCGGCTCAATAAAAAAGAAACAATTCCCTTTTCCAAGAGTCGACGCAGCTCTTGGACTTTTTTCAGATCCTTGTACTGTCACCAATTAACTGTTGACTCAGACATATTTTATTAAGCAGCCAAGACAGAGACACATGTAACACTTTCAGCCTGATGCTACAGCTACATTGCAATTAGCGGTGGTTGTATTTTTGGTTTGATGAATATTTCTCCTCTCTATACCTTGTGGCGCCCACAAGAGTATCACAAGATAAAATCTTGTGTGCTTTCCCGGGGTCTCGTGAGACTTGATGAGCGTTGCCGGTTCGTTGACTGGGTTTTTGTGCTACTTTGGGGGCATATTTTTCCTATTTTGTTGTTGTTAAACGACAACTTTAGGGGTATTCAAATTTAGATTAATTTGTAATCTATATTTAGATTACATTTGGCCAAAGAAAGACAGGAGAGTGTTCTGGTATCCGTGACCAAGTCCAGTTTGACTCGACACGTTGACACTGACCATGCTCCAGTTTTGATCTGATGGCTGAACTGATGACTTCGGAAACGTTGGGTGATGTAGTCTGAGGATAAGCGGTCTGTAGTTTATACATTATCTTTAATCCCCTCAGGCCTAACACAAACACTGGCCGCTGTTAGTTTAGTCTTGAGGCTTTGGTGGATAGCTCAGTGAAAATATGTGTTTAGAATGACTGACGTTTGTACCATATCTTATCACAAAGGTTTTCACTTGTTTGCTTTTTTTGGTGCTACTCACATTTCTTCGCCCGCTTCATGATTTGACACCGTGTTACAGAAATGGATGTACAGTCAAACCTCGGTTTTCGTCCATAATCCGTTCCAGAAGGCTGTTTGATAAACCAAAATTGTTCGAAAACCGAAACCACGCTCTTTTTAAAATAAAAATGTTTACTGAACACGTCTGCTCACAATGGAAAGCAACACGAGGAAGCGTCAATTCCTCGTCTACGCGAGGAAGCGTCACTTCCTCGTGTAAGGAAGGCGAGAGGAGTCAAATGGTGCATTCAAGTGCGCTCAGTTTTTCGAGAACCGAAATTTGTTCGTCATCCGAGGCATAAAAAACTCGAAATTTTTGGTCGAAAACCGAATTGGTCGAGAACCGAGACGTTCGAAACCCGAGATTTGACTGTATTTGTTTGCCACTATGTCTGTTTTACTATGTTTTACATTTGTCTCACCTGATGAGCCAGAAACTCAAACTCTTCTGGTCACACTGCATGGTCTTTTATAAGCCCTCCCAAGCCTCTCCTTGTCCTCGCTCCCTATACGCCCCCTTTGTTGTCACCCCTTCTTCCACATCTGTCTTTTGTGAACTACTCTTTCCGTCTCAGTATGTCAGAAGTTGTTCTCTTTTGCTTTTCAGCTTTCTTTCCTCCTTGCAATGATGACCCTTCTTTCTCCCTTTTGCCGCACTCCACCCTCACTATCCGTGCTTTTTTTCTCTCTTTGTGTATGTGTCTCTGTGGCCAACAGACGTATTTACCCCCCAGACGACAAGCTGCTGTTGGAGAAGTATGAAAGCCTGCTCTCTTCCGCCTTTCAGACCTTCCTCGCTGGGCGAGCTGCTTCGCTTCAGAAGGAAATGAAGAATCCTCTGAAACAAATGAAGGCACGTATCTTGGTGGCTGACTGACTGTCAAATCACAACACATCCACAATTTCACGCACACGTACACTTTGGATTTCACACACAAACACCTCTAGCAGCTTCCACATGCAAACACGGATGATAAGAAAACTAGGAGTTTGTATTTTAGGATGCTAGAAAGCTAGTCATGTGCAAGTAATGCCAACATTGAGAGTTATTAGGTTTTTTTTTTTTTGCCTCTTTTTATCTGACACTTTTTCAATTCATTACATCCCCCTGCATGTCTGCACCTACGCAAGCTTTTAAAGTCAAGGAGACACAATCCACTTGCCACATATCATGTTTCTTTTTCTTCCCGTTTTATTTCCCCCTTTCTGTTACTCTTACTGGGAACTGAAAGGGCTTCAAATTTGATAACTAATAGTTAACGATGAGAGTGAATGGTGAATATATATATTTTTTGACAGTAGAACTGACACCACACAAAGTAATCTGAAAAGACTTGAGAGAGACGTCATGTGCAACGATTGCAGCTTTTGTTGAAACACCCACCTCTTGCCCGTCACATGTTGTATTATAGAATGTTATTGTGTTTGAAGGCGGAATCTCAGAAGATTCTTTTTTTTTGTACAGATGCCAATCAAGAGCAAGCAGAGAAAATGCACACATTTAGTCAACACACATAGATGCGATCTTGTTCAAAGTGTGAAAGGATGGAGATGAGTCAAGAAGAACAAATGAGGCGCTGCAGTCAGATAATCGTGTCACAGTGTGACAACGGGGCTGTCCCATTAGGAAGGACAGCTTGTGAGAGATGGGAATTTTCGCAGGTTACAGTTAAGACAAGATCTATCTTATCCTGACTCAAAACATTCAACAAATCACTTTTAATGACTTCTTTAGATCACTTTCTTTTTTATCTTTTTCATAACCTATTTATTTGTGCTGCTTCACAGTTTTCAGAATGACATTGTTATTTACCTGTCTAATATCATGAGACATCATCAGTACAATCAGTTTAAGATTGTGTTTTTTTTTTTTTATCATTCTCGCATTTTTTGCCAATCACGTGGCCCTAATACTCTTCTGGAATATGTTACAAAAAAAAAGCCAAACATCTGAATATAAATCAAAATCATCTCCAATTAGATCAAGTACTACTTTGCCCTAAGGGTGGACTGATTTCCATTTTTGGAGTGAAAGTATCAACGTGACCGTGGCTACGTTGTTCAGTCATTTTTAATTTTTATTAGTATTATTATTTTTCTTTTCTATGTTTTAACTTAGAACAAGAAAAGACACTGTATTTCAAGAAGGTACCAATTTTGTGCCCATTGTTCAATACCATAAGCCAGAAACGGAACGGTGATACAGTATTACATTTTTAGAAAAATTCCCATCACGTCTTGACTTGACATATGTTATGTACTGTGCAAGCCACAACTTGACTGCCTGGCGTACAACCGCAAGCAGTAATCTAAGTTTTATTACAGTGGAAATAAATGGAGAAATTAATGTCCTGTGTCAATGTGGAGGCCAGGTTGTAGAGGCAGAGAATGTCACGGTAGAAGCTGCCAATAACCGATCTAAAATACTGCTCTTTCAACAAACCTCAATAAGCAAAAGGTTTGCTCTGAACATAATCGACTGCACTTTTGCTCTTCTGGTGTAAGAAATGCGCCGGACAATAAAATGTGTGAACTTTTTACCCTTGCAATAGCAGAGCACTGCAACTGGACACTAACGTGCACAGAAGGCATCCATTTTGATCGGCAAATGGCCAGCTATGTAAAAAAATAAATAATTTGATCACAATAAAAACTGCTAAATGTTGTGGAATATTATCCCATATTAGGCATTACCTGCTTGCAGCATTTTGCTTCACCGTTTTGTTCACCCATTGTCGTTCCTCTGTGGAATAATACTGGCAATAATAACCTGAAATCTGTATTTTGAAATTTGAAGTGTGCATACTCCACCCAAAGAGTAACAGTTTATCTATTGTACATTGATTTCAAATGATGCCCGTGAGAACGCACATAATAATTAGAGGAAAATAAAACCCTCACATGCACAAACCAGAGGCCCTTTTACACCTCCGAAAGTGCATTTTAAATTTGAAGTAAAGTCTCTTTTCATTTTGATGTGAGTGGCAAATGAGGGCTTTTTCATGCTGCTAATAGTGAAATAACATCACAGTCACCTTTGCCTGCATTTCATCAATGGCCAAATGGCAAAAGGATGAGTATATGGCCACGGCTGTGAACCACTTTTGCTAAATTTAGCTTCTATCAGCATTGCCAGAGAGCACTACATGTCCATCTAGGGCTTTTTTTTCTCCTCTACCAGTGCTTGAATTGATCACATGTGACTTTGTATGTTCCACTGCAATGTTTCCTCAATCGCTGATATTTCTTCTTGCGTAGTACAAAATTCAGCTTCTTCATTGAGTTATCGTCCATCTGATGTTTTTTCTTTTTGTTTTTCTATTTGTGTCGAAGTATAGGAGGAGGACATCTTGGATTTGCTGGAGCAATGTGAACTGGATGACGAGAAACTCATGGGCAAATCCTCAAGGCAACGTGGCCCGAAGGTGCTTTAGCGAGAGAAGGAGACATACAAACTGGGAAAGATGAGGGAGAATAGAGGCGACTTGCCTCCAGGGACCTTGAGTTAAAGTACAAAGATGGCGAGTTGGGGAGGGCAGTAGGTAGGCAGGTGCATGAATCTAATGCTCACAGCGGATGTGATTCCGAGTCCTGTGTTTGGCTCAAGAGGAAAGAATCGCAGAGGACCAAAGAAAAGGACCCGAGTGCCTCAAGGGGACAGCTGTCAGACCGCCTACTTTTCTCGCCACACTATCTTTCTATCGCGCTCTTTCTCTGTCACATGCCCCTCCATGCCCCCAAGATTTCCCCCGACAGCACATTACTCCCTCCATCACCTTGCCTCGCTCGCCTCCCTTCAACATACACCCCCGCCTGCTTCCCGCACATCTACATCCATTCCTCACTTGAGGGCTAAATTGGCTGGAACACTCACTCGACAGGGCAGTTCAGTGATGCATTCGCTCGAATAAGGACTTGTTTAGACACAATCGCTGTTGTCCAAGTTCATTTGGATGGCGTCACTTTCGCTGGTGCCGAATGTGCGGAGAGAGACATTCAGAGCCGGGGAAAGAAAGAGCCATGACGGGTAAATTTACTCCGTGGGGTGTCGTGCTCACACGCCATCTGGTGAAAATTGAACCAAAAGCTTGGAAAAAAAAGAGTGAGAAATAGTGATTGGGGACATGATTTTTGAGAAGGAAGAGGCACTAGACAGAAAGGATATGAATTTTTTTGTCTCAGATTCTTGTAACTCGACAACCACTCCATCATTCCAATATCCCCCTTCTTTCTATTAGTTTCATTGAGCTTTTGCTTTAGCGTTACTTTAACCTGACAAGCCATATGGTCTTTTTCATGGCTTTGCCCGTGCTCAAAGGATAGACGCTGTTTATAAATTGGAATGGAAATAGATGGTCAGTGTGGAAGCAGATTGGATTAATGTTCTGTCTGTCACATCCATTAAAAGACAATCAGGTTAAGATACATGAACCAGTGTCCTACTTAAGCCAGACTGCAAAAGAGCGACAACATGATTTCCTTTGGGAAACGGCAATTGTTTGCACTCCTTTAATGATCAAATGTTGTCCAATTCTGATACAACTGTTGTTGTCATGCTAGCATCCTAGCTAATGCGATTCTCTTTGTTGGCTGCCATTGTTTACAAGATGGCAGCTTCTTGATTTTGACAATCGAAACTAAAACCAAGTTTAAACTAGTCGCCACCTGAATTTCTGCAAAGAAAATGGATTGGTCCAGACACTGACAAGTCATAGTCATATCAGGGTGAAACTTTGCAAACGGCAGGCTGTCTGGTAAGGTCAAACCTTTTTGTACGCATTACCAGAAATATATGTTGCTTTCTCAGTGCAGATTGTGACATACTAAATAGTTTCAGGTTTCTAAGGCGCAATCCAGTCGCACTTAATTCAACTGCTGGCGGGCCCTCCTCCTAATTTCTCTCTCTATTAACCTGATGCTCTTATCTTCCTCTTTATTGTCTCCTCATGAGCTTAATCTCTTACCGTCCCCATCCTACTCCATCAATCACCCACACAACAAGCCTGCGGTGACCGTGTGAGCCCTCCTGAATACTTCCTGCCCATTAGTTTGGCCGGCATGGCAGTGCTGACATGGTAATCGTAAGATATCAGATGGATACATGCTTTATTCATCAATTTGTCACCTCACAGGATGGTAGCTAGGCACTCGATAAGATTAACAACTTTTTTTTTGTTAGTTTGTGCAGACTTAGTGTAGTTTAGCTCGTGACATCAGGTGTGGGAATCACTCGTTCTGATCTCACATGTTGACTGAGTTCCAACAGATAAATCTTATAGGCAATATATTTGGAATTTTACCTCAAGCAACGCAACGGGATGATCTGAAATCATATGCCATAAAAGTATAAAAGTAAGCTTTGAAAAGTAAAATGTAAAATCTAAGTTACTACTGTCCGATTTGGCAAGACATTTGCGCATTCAGAAAATGTTGAAGCTTTTGACCTGTTCCGAAAATAAAACAGATCTTCATCAACACCCATTTTCGATAACGTGATCTCTTTTGTAATGGTACCGTAAAGCAAAAAAAACACACAGAGCACTAATCCTTTCGATACTCATTGAGCGGAAGTCACTCCAAACATCCTACTGAAGTTTTGTCAGATTTGTTGAGGTTCCTTTCCGTCATACATGACCGTGGTACAGACTCTGGATTTTACAGTGACCTTAGTTTATTTTTCTTGAAAATTCTACAACCTCTGGGGTATTACATTCCAGAGTGAATTTCACATTCCAAACTATTTCATATACACATTTACAACCAATGTCTTTAAATATGTTCATCCCTACCAGCCCCTGACCACCATGCCAGAGTGCAGCCAGACATCACGACGTCAACGGCCAGACTATCTGGCTGACTTCACCAGTGGCAGCAGCGTTGAAAACTCTTGCTCCTCTTCAAACGAAGATGAGGAAGAAAGGAGAAAAACAGGAGGCGGAGGTGGAAGTGGAGAAAAGAGGGAGAAGAAAGTCTCTTATGACCTTGGGAGCAAAGACAAAAACTTGGCTGAGCGCTCAGGTAAAGTTATTGGTTGTTTTTATGGCAAATCGACTATACATGGAACAATTTCATGCATTTCTGGGGTTTCTTTTCATGGTTATGTGCACCCCCGGACACATGATGTGCTCCACATAACGTTCATCTAATCTGATCCAATACATATATAAGCTTGTTGTGGTATTAATTTGCAGTGCTGCAGAACTGTCCTCCATACTGTTTGCGTCATCTGGCCTTTTTATTTAGCTGCACAATAGAGGCAAAAATCCAACTGTACTGCTTCAATATTTTTAAGACTCGTTTTAAATTCAAACATCCGACAGTGTCAATAAACCCTGAGCATGATTGTCTTTGAACAAACAGACTGCTCTTTTACTGGATCTCATTGGAGTGGAAGGAAAATAGATTTTTAAAGTTGTAGAAAGACATTTACGTTGTTTGGCTGTCGAAATGTGTCATGTGATCGGTGAGGTTAGATGTTCAGCAAAAAAACAAACAAAAACATTTAAAAAAAAGAAATATATATATATATACATACATTTTAAAAAAAGAAATATATATATATATACATACATATATATATATACATACATATATATATATACATACATACATACATACATACATATATATATACATACATACATACATATATATATATACATACATACATACATATACACACACACACACACACACACACACGCACACACATTAAAAACTACATGTTTAGTGTGGTAAGCGGCTCTCCCTTTTTTCTCCAAAAACATGTCCTGTATATTATATATAATATTTGTGTGATTGTAAGCGTGAATGGATGTTTGTCTATAGTAGAACGACTATTCGTGGAGAATAGGGCGCAAATAGCAAAAATCGTGAAATGCATCGGGAATAAAAGAAAACTGGATTCCCAAGAAATTCTTTCTGATAAACATTCAACTTGCGTTTCCTGTGGCAAAATTGAGGGGGAAAATGACCCCTTCGCAAATAATAAAAAATATTGATATTCGTTTATTTTTATTCATTTATTTCTTTTTAAATGGTGAATCCACGGGTGCTGAGTTGGGTTATGCGAGGGCCCACTGTATGTGTCCTGTGATGACCATTTTAACGTGTACCTCGTCTCTCAGGCAAAGTCAGTCGCGATATACTTAAGATCACTAACCCTCAATTGGCTATCCAACAGAATTTGATGGATTGAATTGATGTTTAGACTTTTGACCACGCATGTGGGTGAAGGAAGTGGCAGATATTTTGAAAACAAGGACGTGATTGACAGAAAACTTGAGGGAAAACACTCCCTCATTACCTTGAAACCACCTCTACTCGATGCTAAAATGACCCCTGTTTTACTATGGAACTTACAAACCACAAACCTTCGCAAATATATGCCTGAATATCATACAAACTTTCATTCATTACAAGTAAAGACAGCAACTTTCATCCCTGCCCATGTGTCGACCTTGTTGGAGAGAACAAAGAACCCTCTACCTACCGAGTAGGGTAAAAAAAGGATCCTTACATAAGCTCACTGTGTTTGTCATGAAATAGCAGACAAAGCCGTGAACCATTTGGACTCTGAATGAGCTTGTGAGTGTGTGTGTGCGTGTAGAGAGCAAGACAGCAAACTGCCAAGACCCACTCCACACCAAGGCTTCAAAGGGCTGGATGACTAAGCCCCATAATGCTCCCATTTGGCATCCAAAGCAGGGATTCTTCAGCAACCCCACACTCATGAACATGTGATGCAATAAATCTATAGAAAAGACAAATACTCTCGCGACAAGACCAGCTGGAGGACTTGCAAGGGTGATGGAGACAGTCGGCGTATGCTTTGACGTATTGGCTGAGTCCTGACTTGTGATTGGATGCGAAAGCCAAGGGGACGAATGCGAGCTCAGCAAGAGGAGCCTTTGCGTTGGGGAAACCAGAACGTTGTGACTGACATTGACTTTCATTTTTGCATGGTTACGGTTGACAGTGATCCATTTGTGCGTATTAAAGAGTTTGATGACCAAGCACCTTCTTGTCATCCATTTAACCTCCTGATACACGTCTTTTAATGTATCAGATATAACAATACATTAAAAGACGTGCGCTGGGACTTGCAGTTGCGCAGGGTGGTGTGACTAAATGACATAATTTATATTACCGTATTGGCCCGAATATAAGATGGTGTTTTTGGCATTGAAATAAGACTGAATAAGTGGGGGTCGTCTTATATTCGGGGTCTAGACATTATACCCATTCATGACGCTAGATGGCGCCAGATAACATTGAAGCGAATGCTGAACTTGATTCCCCAGGCCAAAGCGAACCCCTGTCACGAAGAATAAAAATAAAAATAAAAATAGCGGTAGCACGAAGAAAAAAAAATAGCGGTAAGAAGGAAAAAAGAAGAAAATCATAGAAGAGATAACAGAAAATGGAGAAACGTAGCGACAATCTGGAGAAAAGTGGGTCGAAGTTCGACCAAGTTAACCGGCAGATGAGGAGAAGTTATGACGTAATTTACATTTCAAAAACTACATGCCATTCAGTTACGAATGCGATTGCACTTTAGTTTACAGATTTAAATGTTCAGATATTAAGGTTTGAATGAGGCAAAATAACAGGCTTTTTCTCTCAAATATATTGTTATAATCATTTGTTTCAGATGTACTGTAATTATTTTCTGTATGAAAATCTTTTTTCAAACTTGAGTCTTGAAAAAGAGGGGGTCGTCTTATAATCAGGGCCGTCTTATATCTGGGCCAATACGGTAATTATGCTATGATTTTACTGGTCCGGCCAACCTGACTTCAAATTAGGGTGACCCCTGATCCCCAATGAGCTTTGCACCCCTGATCCAGAGAAATCCATTCCAGTCACTTTTGTTTCTGCTTTGCTCCTCCACAGGGCGGATGCATTGGAAACCTACGGTCAAGCCTATGAAAACAAGTTTAGCCCCTTCCGTTTCCCCGACTCACTCTGGCCCAATCAGACGCTCCATCTCCTGTCCTCGGTCCATCGCTTCTCTCTTGTCGCCCAATGAACTGCGAGCTCCGTCCAGTAGGCCCTCCCCTAACGTTCCCGTCATCACGACCCTCATCCGGCCGAGCTCTGCGACACTCCGTTCTCATTCGCTGAGCCGCAGTAGCTCTGCTTACCGTGTGCCTCACAGCAACAGCCTGGGCACGATCCACTCCAACATTGTAAGCGCACAAATATACACGCGCACACACACAAACACATTAAACACAAACTATTTTCTGTTCTTTACAACTATTTTGTCATTTTGTCTCCGTCCAACTGTCCTCCCTGACAACAATTGTCTATTATTTTGCAATCTGCCGTTTAACACCTGCCTCCTCTGTGCTCCTATCTGTTAAACAAGTGTTCTGGTAATGTTTGGGTACATTGAAATGAATTGGGACCAATTGTTTTTTCTCTTTTAACTGACCGAAAACTTTAGACACTCATCTTTATGTGCATGCATCTTAACATACAACGTAATATTTAGACTTTTGAAAGCTATATAACTCTGTTCTGAATAAATTAGGCTAAAAGTTCACATTTTAAGATGAATTTCCCAACTGTGGGTCTTATCCTAATCAAATAAACTATAAAAATGCATTATTGCCAGTCAATCAACAGCAGGTGACTTGACTGATGATTATCACATGTAAAATTCTGTTAGGTCATCACATCCATGTTGGCTGTTAAGTCATATAGCAACATTCACTGTTGGCTATCCTAAAAAAATGTTTTTTTTCTTATTGGGCTCATATAGGGTGATCCACTAATTAATCTAAGGACTAAAGAACAGGAGGCGGAGCTTGTTCGTCAGACACTGACTGCACTCACTGCCATGAGGATCCGATTTCCTGGAAAAACGGAGGAGGAGGCCGAGGTAGTGCTTGATGAGGTGAGTGGACTACCTGTACATCCACTTGTGCATCTTCACTAGTACAACTAACAATTGCTCATGTCAGAACGGAAGATGCACAGGATGTACAATTAAGTTGAAGTTGAAGGGAGACATCTTGACTGAAGATCTTTGAATGTCAGGGTGGATCTAAATTTGTTCCGGTTGTTGATAGAAGTTACAGTCACTCATTTCAAAGAGCAATGTTGGAAACAGTTTGAGATATATTTACAGTTTCAAATATATTGTTATATTTGCGGCAGGGCTCCGTCCGTATTTTTACTTGACTGTATTAAGGATACGAGATGAAAAGAAAAGGAAGGGTGCAGGAATAAGCAAGAGGCACAAATGTGACATCGGCCTTTTTCTGCCTCCCCTGTGTGGTGAAGTGAGGTCGCTAATGTGGTAGACCCCATCGACAACATATTTGCAGCCCCTCGCTATTTTCTGTGCTGATCCTTTCTATTAGTTAGTGCCCATTCGATTTTTTTGCAACATCTCAGTGTTAATCACGCCTCCATTTTTATTCTTATCACATTTTTCCTCCTTTATTGGAGGTTGTGAGAATGAAAGGTAAAGAAGCATTGAGTCGAGACACAACCGTGCATGAACACACTCTTTTTGTCAGACGTTCAAGGCAGAGTTTCACCTTGAATTTCCATGAGAAGCAACGGCACCTCAGTCCAGTGAATATGCCTGGGAGCCTGATGAAAGCACCCATCTGTCTCATTTTCCGACTCAGACCCTTTTAAAAGCCATGGCCGTCCTCAGAACCAGCTGTCCGCTCAGCACCAAAGTCCCCGTGGTGCTCAAAAGACAGACGGATGCCGAACTCTCTTTAACCCTGATGAGCAAAGCGCCTGCAAATTTTTCTTTTTAAACTGGTCAAATTGTAAAAAGCACTAATAAAAAAATGGCCCAATCTTAATTCTAGCTGTCTTGCTTACGAGGGTCAAACTTTCGTGTCAGTAAGTCTTGTTGTGATTAACCGCACTTTTGCTATTGATGCGTTGTTGTCATAATGGAAATACCAAATGTAACGGAATAGCTTATGGTTTAGCCTCTTTGATTGTAACCAGCATAACTCAAAAGCTGCTGAAATGAGACCTTTTTTATTTTGTCACATTATAAAACAGCTCCCACGTGTCTTAATAAATGGCCTCTGACATTTTTGAGTCAAAATATTCAGGGAATAACAATATAGCACAGTTCACCGGGAAAGGGGCTTTCACTGATATAGTGCTTTTCTACATTCAAGGTACTCAAAGGCCCTCTCCTCATACTCCTACTTATGACAAGATATCAAGTAGCAACTAATTGGAGGTTCAGCATCTTGCCCAAGGACACTCTGACATGGTCAGCGGGGCTCAGAATAGAACCCACACACTTTATGATGCAATGAAATAACTTTTTGTTGAATTTATCTTCGTCAGCTCGTCAAGTGGTTGCACTAAATAAAATCATCTGGATCTGGAAACATTTTTAAGTAGGCTATACTTCTATTTAAACAGTAGGCTATACATCTACAGTACTTATAAAATGTATCTGGATCCAGTTGACGTGTGCATGTGTGTGTGTGTGTGTGTGTGTGTGTGTGTGTGTGTGTGTGTGTGTGTGAACTGAGAGTTGTTAGGCAATTTGCAACATTAAAGAGTTGTTCGACAATTTGCACCACACCTGTAATGTTAACAACCCCTAATGCGAGCAGCAGAGAAAGGCAGATGAGCACCCAGGGCTGCAAGGCTCAGTGTTCCCCCTCAGAGCAGAACACATCTTCAGTTAACATAAAAACAATTTTTGGCATTTGATGTCTGCCATGGTTTCAAGTGAGAAGCATATTGCACTAATAACGGTGGCATGTTGCACTAATGGCCTGCTTTAAAATGAGATTTTTGTTGCCGTTATAAACACTGAAAGGTGCACTGCATCAAGTTCATTTGGTTGTTTTTTTAATTGAGGGTAATTTGTGTACGTATTATAATAACTGTGACAAATGAGCATGCAGCTCACCAGACAAGGCTGAAACAGTTCTCATTGAAAGGCAGCACAGCGCAAGCAAACATACTGTGTTAACTTGGTCCTGTTTCTATGAATACTTGGAAAAGAGCATGTATTGTATTTCAGTTTCCCATTACTGGATGCACATTTTCACTCAGCAACATGAGCTTCAGTTATTTAACAAACAGATCTAGAACTGCAGAATTGTAGAGTGATTTTTTTGTTTTGTTTTCTGTGACATGGCCCTTTCTTGAAGTTACATTTTAAAGCATTGTTATGCTCTTTTTTTAACATCTCTAAAATGAGCATTCTTAAATTATGTAATATAGCAGTGTACATATTTTACTTATCTTGAAATATTACGAATAAAGATATCTTTTGTCATACTAATTTACATGTTTGTTCACAGATCCTTGACAACTGGAAATTTCATAAACCAAAGGTAGCCTCCTACTGGCTTGTAAAGTTGGACTCCACAAAACAACGGAAGGTAGGCAAATACAGTACAATTTTGTTGACTCTGGCTCTTTTCTCGGCAAAGATGCTTCAGAAAAGAAATGCATCTCATAAAACACGCTATTTGTAATTATGTGTCTCTATGATAAAATTACACCGTTGTAACATGCCAGGCTGAAGAGAAAGATGGTGTCTAAAATTTGCTAATGCAATCCTATGTATACAGTCGTTCCATCCATCCATCCATTTTTTATAGTGCTTGCCCTCATTAGGGTCCTGGCTGAGCTAGACTTTATTTCAGCTGCCTTTGGGCGAGAAGCAGGCTCCACATTGGACTGGTCACCAGCCCATAGCAGGGCACATATGGACAAACAACCACTGATATGCACATTCGCACCAACGAGCAGGAGTTTTCCATTAACCTAACATACCCAACATACGGGGCGAACAGGCAGAAGTGCTAACCCCTAAGGCCACCATACAACTGCCTATATCATTGCGACTGCCAATTAATAAGTAAGTAAATAAATAGAATTGAAAAAAAACGTTTAACTGTAAGAAGTAAAGTATTTATGTTGGGGTCTGTGTGTAATTAGCGTGCAATTCAGCAATTATTGAAATTATTTCAAGCCGAGGTATAATTATTGGACTTCAGGTAGCCAAAAGTCGAAAAAGTGTGAGGTATGTTTCCACACAAAGTATGTCAAGGGTACAAAAGCATTGCATCCTCTTAAAGTACACCGCTGTGCTTTTAATGGTATTTATTTTATTTTATATTTATATCACAGAACTTGGATTTACAATCATTTGCAGGGATGAAAACTCAGGCTCATTACCTCGCCATTAAGGGATTCAAAACGGAAACGGGATGTAAACAAACTAGAAGAGGGGGCAACATATGAAGCGACACTCAGTAAGCATGCCCCTAATGATGCCATCTCTCAGCCACCACCTTCTCCCCCACTGTGCTCAGCTTTGTGGTGACGCTGATGTTTGATTTGGAGTGGAACAGCCTAATGAGAAGCAGGCAGAGGTCAGGAATGAAGCGCCCACCGCTCTGCCATCTGATTATCATACGAAAACATGTCGGTGTGTGTGTGTGTGTGTGTGTGTGTTTATACTCATCTATCAGTTTGTCTGACAGCATGTATGCATGTCTGGCTCGCGTCGTGTTGCTGAAGGCAAATCTTGTCTCATCGTGTCGCAAACACACATGCACGGGCAGAGAATTTGACAGGCGCATCAGTAATGAGGCGCAAGGAATCAAAAGTCAAAAAAGCCACAGCACAGCTCTGTGATAAGAGTGGGGGGGGGGAAAGGAAGAAAGAGAAAAGGTGTCGGTTGAAGGGAAGATGGAAGTCTGGGCCAAGTGCCCTCACATTTTCACACATTCTGTCAAGCTTTGACGTGGCTGCAGCAATTAGTTATAGCCAATGTTCACCACTGGTTACTCCATGCAGCACTTTTTTCTCCAATAACCTTCTCTCTCTCTCTCTCTCACTCTCTCTCCTTCCTCCCACATTACAAAAACATGCATGGCAGGCTGATTGAAGACTCTAAATTGTCCCTGGGTGTGAGTGTGAGCGTGGATGGTTGTTCGTTTGCTTCTGCGATTGGCTGGTAACCGGTTCAAGGTGTCCCCCGCCTACTGCCCGAAGACGGCTGGGATTGGCTCCAGCACCCTCCGCGACCCTTGTGGGGATAAAGCGGTTCGGAAAATGAATGAATGAATATATATATATATATATATGGACAGCAGACATTTTGAGCAAGAAAGCATGATCATGTCTGCAAAAAGGGCTCCTTGTATATGCAACATGAAGCCTGATGGTTCAACTCTGACAATCTCTGAACAAGTGGCTGGATTAGCTTTTTTAGCTTACTGCTAATTTTACATGAAAAAGAAAAAAATCTTTCCTCTTATTTATTTCCCTCACAGGTTTTGGACATTGTGAGGACCAACGTGCGCTCAGCACTGCAGCGGATCTGGAAAGAGCCAGATTTGGAAAGCCTTCACTTGTACCGCCTCTTTAACCGTGTCTTCAGCCGACTACTGTGGAGTCATGGTCAGGGGCTCTGGAACTGCTTTTCTAATTCGGGGTAAGTGTGCGGTGGCAGCACAGTGGAGCCTTGACGTACTCATTTTCTAACCTGAGTATTTCAAGTCATGAGCTGTCACTTTTATTTTCTTTCCCAATCATGATTGGAGGTTGTGAGAATTAAATTCATTTCTACCCTTTCTGAGAATGTTGTGTATGGTTTGGTTGGTAGTGAACGGATACGAAAAAAAAAGATGCCAAAATCTTTTTACTAGCCATATTTTTAAATACCATGTTATAAAATATTTTAAAATACAGTCAAACCTCGGTTTTCGTCCATAATCCGTTCCAGAAGGCTATTTCAAAACCGAAATGGTTCGAAAACCGAAACCACGCTCTTTTAAAAATAAAAATGTTTATTGAACACGTCTGCTCACAATGGAAAGCAACACGAGGAAGCGTCACTTCCTCGTGTAAGGAAGGCGAGAGGAGTCAAATGGTGCATTCAAGTGCGCTCAGTTTGTTCGAGAACCGAAATTTGTTTGTCATCCGAGGCATAAAAAACTCAACATTTTTGGTCCAAAACCGAATTGGTCGAGAACAGAGACGTTTAAAAACCGAGGTTTGACTGTAAATCCTTAAATTTTCCTTCTTGAAAACATTTCAGAAAATTCATTTTTAAAATAAGTTTTCCCAGCCTCGAGCAAATGGCCTTTTAGTCATTCGTGTAATGTATGGAGAATAAAATACTTTGGTTTTTGGTTAGTTTTCAATTCAAAGTTGTTACCCACTATTTCTTCTCATGTGCCTTGGCAGATTTAGGCAGAGCGAGGAAGGTAGCAAGCATTTTCAAAAAGCTGACGGCGTCATTAGAAGTGAGACGTCATAAAAAAGTGGTCAAAGAGATTTTTCAGCTCGGCGGTTCACGAGGATTATTTTAGCCTCAGCTACCACCAGCAGCTGCACCTCATGGAGCTTTTGTGTGATCACAGCATGCTGTGCTTAATCCAGCTAGCTTGCTTGCATATTGTCCATGCAGCATCTCCTAACAGCGGGTCATGGCCCCAACATGGTTAGGCCTGCCAGGGGGCCCTGGTGTCACGCAGCTACAGTAAAGAAGAGCACTGCAAAAGCCTGTTCCAAATCCAAGTGCAACCCCTCCACCCTGCTCTTCGCTGGCTGTTGTTTGATACATTATCTAAGGGACTTAGCAACAATCAAACAGCCCAGCTGCATTGTGGGCGATGCATGCAACAAGCTTTGAAAATGTTTAAGAGGTGGGGAATGGAATAGTTTTGAAGCCTTTCAGAGGAGTCAGCTCCCACCCCCCTAAGGAGTGAAAGAGGGCTGACATCAAAAGTACCACCCAGGTTTGCGTTGCGCCGTTGTTGAAGCTCTCTCTCAGTCAGGGGTATGTCCGGGGTTTAAAGGGGGTTAACTGTACTCAGATTTATTTCATCCTTCCTCTTTGTTTGTCAGTCTGCCTTCCTGCGCATCTGCGCGACAGAAGTAATGTGAATTCACGTTGATACGACACATGCAGGACATATATTTGAAAAACGATCCATCCATTTTCGGATCCGCTTCTCCTCACAACGGTCGCGAGGCGTGCTGGAGCCTATCCCAGCTGTCTTCCGGCAGTAGGCGGGGTGCACCCTGAACTGGTTGCCAGCCAATCGCAGGGCACACATAGATGAACGAACTTGCTCAAAATATTAGTATCTATACATTTTTAATAAGTCATGATATTTATCCATGTGGAGACTGATCATGTCAAAGATCACTACTGCAGTATTGCTAGGAAATCACAATGTCCCATCACCCGTGAGGTATTTTCAGAACAGGACGGCAGGCTATTTGTCGCTGTTGCTCTTTGGTTATACAGTCAAACCTCGGTTTTCGTCCATAATCCGTTCCAGAAGGCTGTTCGAAAACCGAAATTGTTCGAAAACCGAAACCACGCTCTTTTTAAAATAAAAAATGTTTACTGAACACGTCTGTTCACAATGGAAAGCAACACGAGGAAGCGTCACTTCCTCGTCTACCCGAGGAAGCATCACTTCCTCGTGTAAGGAAGGCGAGAGGATTCGAATGGTGCATTCAAGTGCGCTCAGTTTGTTCGAGAACCGAAATGTGTTCGTCATCCAAGGCATAAAAAAAACTTGACATTTTTGGTCGAAAACCGAATTGGGCGAGAACCGAGACGTTCGAAAACCGAGGTTTGACTGTATTTGGTATTTTTTGGGGGTAAGCAGTCCCAAGTTCTTCACAGTAACCCTTGTCTATTTGCCTTTTTTAATCAATGATCAATACCGAACCATTGAAAATGAAAAAAAAAATTCTACATATAATTATTGGGAATCTTCAATTTGACATAATGGCTGTTAACTAAACTGTGTTTGTTTGTTTGTCCCCAGTTCATCATGGGAGAGCATCTTCAGTAAGAGCAGCGAGGTGGTTTCGCCTCAGGAGCTGCAATGCTGCCGCAGGCTGGTGCAGCTGTGCCGAGACTGTTTATTAGTCGTCTACAAGTTTGTCTCAGAGTCCCGGGGCTCTTTGACTGGGCTCAGCCCAGAATGGGATGACACCAGGTGAGGGGGAAAAAAAGAAAAGAAAAAAAAACAGCCTTGCTGCGAAAACGTCCCTGTGAATTTTTATTATTTTTTTTGTATAATGTTTCAGATGCACTGGAGAGAACGTTAGCCATCTGGGTGACGAGATAATAGTGAAGGATACATTCAATAGGACAGCATTTAAGAAGTCTAATCGAGTAGTTGTTCTCAGGTTGCGAAAAGATGTTAAAGCTGTACTTCTGGAAAGACCCTTACTCCAAATGGTTGAAAAGCATTGCCAACTTTGATCAGAGCTAAGTACAAAGCAAGCCTTGTTGCAGGAAAACCAGAGGATCAATCGTGACAAGAGTAGAGCTAATATGTGTACCATTTCAATCCAGTCCATACAATATGGTTCCAAAAAATATTGAACATTTTACATTTTAATTTCCCAAGAACCGCTTCTCATTTTAAAACGCCTTTGAGCCATCATCTCCATCACAAAAACGGATTTAATACAAGCCACCAAAAATCCTCCTCTCTCAGGTTGATCCCCGCAGGAAAGCAGCCGCTCAGGTTTAGTGAGTCAACTTTAAAAGCGCATATGCTTTGGGCCAGCACACAGGAGAGAGCAGGGAGTGGGGAGGATGAGCATGTTGTTAATAGGAAAAAATGGTCCACAGATTAGTGCTCAGGTTAGCCCGGGCCCCCCCTCCCGAGGCCTGCTTAATTCAATTAGAGCCCAGATGAGCCTGTGTAGCAAATGACCCTATGAGAGCAAGAGCTTCTCTTTTCCCGGGGCCTCGTTTTACATGATTCATAACTCTCACACATATTTTAACAGGCTATCACTTAGCACCTAGAGTGTAAAAACTCAAGAACAGTGTGAGCCTTGTGTTCATTCCACGGATTGTAGAACCACAAAGGGCTTGAATAATCACATATTGCCGTCATTGTTTTGTCTCATGTAAACGATCAATAGCTAATAGATTAATGGGGAATTAATAACTTAAGCAAGCAGGAAAAAAGACTGCTGATTTTGCTGTAGGGTGTAACCTGAAGAGTCTATTCAAGCATGCATGTGCTTGTCTTTCTTGATTTGTTCTGTCTGTATATGTTTATGTGGAAAAAAAACAAAAAAACAAAAACAAAACAAGAGTACCATTTGCTGCTGGACCAGCCTCTACCCATGGCTCTACCTCTGCTGCTGTCGCTGCCGCTTCCTCTTCCTCCGTCTCTTCGCCCCCCGATGCAGGTCTCTGCTTGGTTTAGTTGCGCTAAACCCCCACCCCTCATCTATCGGCACCGTCCCTTGATCACGCCCTTCTGCTTGTCACTGTTAGATTGTACACTTGCTCCCTCCTGCCCCTCAGCACCAACAGTCTAGCACCGTTTCCTCTCCTTCTTCTCTTGTTGAAGCAATGGTCCATTTGGAATTTAAAATGTGTTTTAAAATCAATTCCAAAATGTGTATACACAATATTTGAAGGGAAGGAGAGGAAGGCATATTGAGACGTGTTTGGAGTTTGTCAATGCTGCAACTTTTAGGTCTGGCTTGCTGTGTGTCACCCTGCCGCCACATGCTAAAACTGAGCTTTTCACTAACTGCTTCTTTGCCTGAGTGCATTTGATATGAAGGCCTCACTTTGCACCACATCAATTGTATTAATAAAGAGTGTTTGTGTTACTGGGTTGACCTCCAACGAGTTCTGACAAGCACACACTTTCCAGGTACATTTCATCTGAGCTCTTTTATGGATGCCATGTCTGTATAGAGTTTATATTTGTTGTTGTTTGACTTGCCTTGATTTGGCTGTCGCATATTGGTATGAGACTGTTTCTTTAAAAGGCTTGGTTGTGGGGGGGGGACAACAATAACAAATAATCATGGATTGAATTCCAAAAGGCAGCTGGACTGTTGCCTGGGCAATCTGTCCAGACGTAAAAAGATATTTCCCCTAATTTGCAGCGATGATAGCTTTCTTTCTTTCTTCAATATTTTTTGTGGATTTTTTTTGGGGGGGGAGCAGGGGTGGCATTTGTAAAGTTAGACCTTATTGACATTGGACCTGAAAAACAAGGCCCGGCTCACATTTATGCTCTGGTTTAGGTGTTTCACAAAACTCACCAAGCCTCTCACGTGTGGATAAAAATTTGCTAATGAGACAACAAAATGAAAATATACAGACAATGGCATCCAAATAACTTCAACGGAATCACTGAAAATGATTTCCAATGACGTGTGATTATAGTGCTTTTGAAAATATGAAATATAAGATCGTAATAACGACTGTAATGCATGCAAGGAATTGATTTGTACAATGAACGAGAGGGTTTGATGCACACTGATGTCATATTTATGAATACAATGACAACCACCACACATTTCCGTGGAGCACAGAACCTGCCTGCCTGCACCCGGATTGATTGCTAGCGGCCGTTGATGGCCAGGACCGACCCGGAAATACATCGGCCATTTAGGAAAATAACAGTTTCCCAAAATTGCTGATAGCCACCCTGACAATGGCGGTCTTCCAAATTGCCAAATACTGTACGATAAACTAGACTTGAGATGAGTTTCTACAAAGCGTACACATGCGCGGGCAGCACAAGAAACATTCAACCCCACTGTTGGCGCACAGCCAAATGATTCTGTTGCTGGGCTCTTGAGGTTGTCTGTTGTTGACCACACCTGCCTCCTCATTCAAGCATCCTTCCCTGCGGAGTGCCCTGACCAGGTGTGTCAACAAGCTTGTGAGCCTCAGAAAAAGTGCTTCAGCCTGTGTGGGCAGATAAGAGGAACCGGCCAAATGGATCCACTAATCACTTCCTTGTTAAACCCCAAATTATATGCCTCTATCCCAAAGACATTTCTCTCTTTTTTTTTTTTTTTACCGTGATGACAAAAGTTTAAGATTCTGTGAACCTTCATCTGTCTGAGAAGTAATTAGGGTTAATTGGGGTGTCGAGTCGAATATGGGACGCAGATAACCTTCAAGCCTCTTTGTAGCACTTGGTCTATGATTGCGTCAGCTATCATAGCAGCCCCCATCGCCTTTATCCTCCATGATTGTAAATCTGTGTGTTGGGCCTCTTAATTCAGCATGGCAGTTGCGTGGAGTGGCATGGAAGGCCTGTCAGTTCTTACTGTTTAAATGTGAATGTAAGAAATGGAGCTCGAGAGTAGATTTCGGTCTCAGCTGATGGATGAAACCAGAAGTGCATGAGAAGCCTCCCCCAAGCTTTCAAGACAGCAGAGCGTTGTTACCAAGATCTTCTTCGTGATCAAAGTGAGTCTGGACCTGGGAGATGACGAATGAGGCTCCAATTAAATGTAACCAGCAGTGACAGAGGGCTGCATGGATGTCAGATATGCACGACTACCACGACTGTGATTCTTTCTATGGGCAGAATAGGCTCAAAGTGAATCGGAGAGCAGAGCAGTGAACACACACAACCCCCCATGGCTATTCAATATCTGATTTTTTGTTGTTGTACTTATTAATTTGACCTTGGTTTACATGCCTGGCTTAGATTTCAGTGGAATTAATAATTCCAGCAGCATTTAGCAGCCAGTTCAAAGACATTGTAAGATACCATATCACCAAAAAACACAAATGTACAATGTTTCTTTTTTTTCCTCAAATGAACAACTGGACTGAGCTGTTCACGAAGTCCAATCATAGTGGAGGATGTGCTGAAGGGATACCAACGGCCCACTTGAAGCCATTTCAAGGACACTTGATGGACTAAGTGAAGTTAATTTGAATCCATCCTAACTCTCTTGGGTCTGAGGCTGCAGTGAACGCCGTCAGCGACATACTTTCTTTCTTTTTTTTTCCGGATGACATTAGAAAGAAGCTGCCCAGCTAATTTGTCTGAAAGCTATTTGCCAAAGAAAGAGAGCTGTCAGAGAAAATTGTGCTCACTCCTCACCAGCTTAAAAGAAGATAATTCTTCATCGTCCGTACAATCCTAAATGGCTCCCCTTTGTTTCGACTAACACATTGAAAGCTCCTCAACTGGGACTGTTTCTACTGACCGTTGTATTTGTTTAACTACATGAGGTTTTAGGTTCTTTGGTGGTGGATAGCGCAGAAATGTCACAGATATCAAATGTGAAACATTCTTCCAAATGACCCATCTGGAAGAATTCCACCTCGGCACTGTCTCGTGTTGTCTGACTACCCTGACATTTTGAATAACCTTCAGCGAACCATAGCCGGGATTTAATCATCTCATCTGACATTGCTTTGACAACCATATCTGACTCATTTCCAGTAACTGAGGAGGATGGCGAGAAGGTTCAGGCCCTCCTGACTCTTATCTCAACCTGACGCTGGTCTCATTCTCAGGTACTGGAACGCTGTTAGCAGGAGCTGCCTCACTGCTCTGTCTCGGTGGAAGGTGTCATAGGAAAGTCTTAGAAAGGTACTGACGCCTGTGCTGCGGAATGATAGGTGAGGATTTTCTGTTCATGATATGTAGGAAATTAAGCATGCAAGTCCAAGTTGCTTTCTCAGTATCATTTCAAATGCACGCAAGCACAAGAGTGTCAAAGTAGAAGATTGCGAGTGTCGTGATAATATATGGTTGGATGTCGGTGCTGAGAATCCTGACCTCTAAAGTGTGACTCCTCGTATCGCTAATCCTCTCATTATGTCATGTCCTTTCTCCTTGTCCCTCCATCCCTCTGTCTGTCCAGGTATCTCCTGCCAGTGACCTCCCAGTTCATCATAAAGTGGCCTTCGTCCAGCTTTGGCCACATGTCCAGAGCCGCGCCGTTCTTACGCGGTCGTTTTGCCACAGGAATGGGACACTTCTGAAGTCATCGTGGCAATGTCGGTTTCAGAGACTTTCACTTTTTGACCTCAGTCTGCTTCCGATGACTTTCTTCCAGACAAACTCCCAGAAAGGTTCTTAACTCTGAACAGCTCTGGACACCTGATGGACACTCTATCGTGGCCTGTCACCCTGAGTCAGACCAGCAAAAGCCAATGGATTTGGGACAGTCAACGCTTTGTTCAGTCTTGGCACTGCTGTCAGAATCCAACTAACTTTGCCTTCATCCCAAATAACAGAAAACAGTGGACTTGTCCCTCCGCTCACATTGTAATTGCTCTATTTTAACAACTCACTATCCAGCTAAAAGTCATGCTACTGTTAAAAAAGAAAAAAATATGTCAATGCAAGGATTTTGTTTATTTATTTACGTATTTATTTTGTTAAATGTTCCTTGAATGCAGCGAATGCTAACACGGAATTCAACTATGGAATGCTAACCACAAAGCTTATTTTTGCTGGGTGTATTAAATGCTTCCTTTCTGTCTTCTCAAGAAATGTAACTTATTTTATAACCGCTGTCAGAGTATTTATGTTTATAATAATTTATCATCTAGTTTACATAAGTGGCCCCTCCATTCAACAACTAAAAAAACGTTTTCCATCTTACGTATGGGATATTAAGTGCAGACTTTTTAAACAATGTTTAGAATGGAAGTGTATTACCACGTAGAGAACACGATGAGCCAAACAACATCTTGCAGAGCACTTAGTTCCAAATATGCACTTTGCAGAGAACATCGCTAATGGGTGCACATGGCAGAAATGTTTGTGTGGCGGCTTTTTATTTGCCCGTGAGACAGATGAGCTGCATTGGGACTATACTTGAAGTTTAGTTTGGTTATTTAGACACTTCCCTTTAAAATCTCATTAGTGAAGACAGCTAAAGATAATCAAGGGTATGCTTTTCCACATCTAGATTGTGTGCAGCACATTGAATGATTTGGACCGTCAGCCCTAAATACTGATAGCATGTATGTGCCAGTAAAAACCTCACCTACTTCATTTGTGTTAAGGTTCATATTTCACGAACCACCGTAGGATTTGTGAAGAGCAGTGAAGTAGAGTTAAACAACAACAAAAAAAGTGTGTTGTTTGAGAGAGGAGTGGTGTTATATTTTAAGTAGTTGAGTGGCTCTGTGCAGAAACCCATCAGATGTTACAAATGTCAAGATTAATTTGTTGTGCCAAAAACTATCGAACAACAAAGTTGTTTCAGATGCTTAAAAAAAAAAAACAACGAAAAAAAACCCTTCTACGTCAGTTTACAATGCCAAATTATAATTTTTTCCCCCCTGAATTCCACACATGTTATTTTAAAGACAACTTTTTCAATGGAGGAATGGGATTTTTAATGCTAGGAAGCAATAAAAGGTTTCAACTAAACAATTGCCTCATTCATGTATTTTCATCTGATAGAGTCAAAAATGTAATTGTATTGAGTTTTATCAAGAAAAGTAGACTAATGATAGGTTAACCAAATTATAGGTTTCAATGCAGTTCTCCAACGCTATAGCAAACTACTGTACAACATAAATAATATACTACTGAAGAAAATAATTATAAGAAATGACTTTGCTTTGTTTGTTTTTTGCTTGATTGCCAAGCATTTTTCACCACTTTACATGATTTACATTAACGGATGAATATATGGTATGTACTGTATTCATTTTGACATAGTACAAAGCATCTTTCACTCTATTCTGGTAATATTATGCCTTAAAAACAGCCCTATTTTCATGATTAACTGATTGAGTCATTAAAACTCATTTTTCAGAATTTTGGCAACTTATTTATGATATTTGATTTATTTTCATGATTCTGTTTTTTTTCTTGAAATATATTTATAACTAATTTTCTTCCCTCTCAAAACAGCTTAATAGCTGCATGATGCAATGCAATTCTTCACCGCTGCAAACCATCCAAACATTTTCCACATCGTATCAATCAATTTCTTATTTAGAAAACACCTTTCACACATAGCTTGTAACTCAAAGTGCTTTACCGATTTTAAATCATTTGTCATTGCTTCGCCACTTGTAAAAATAGCAATTGACAGTCAATAAGACCGACATTGTTTATTAGCGCAAGCTTTTTAAATAGCCACTCAGCAGAGCAAAAACATACACATCCAGCAAAGCCTCTCTGTCGCATCAGTTAATAACCCCGGCTCAACTTAGCTCCTTCCTGATATATAGACATCTTAAAACAGTCAAGATGCCTCACTTCAACAGCTTTCCTCGACACCAATTATCAGTTCCCTATAAGACATAACCAATAGATACCGTATTGGCTCGAATATAAGACGGTGTTTTTGGCATTGAAATAAGACTGAAAAAGTGGGGGTCGTCTTATATTCGGGGTCTAGACATTATACCCATTCACAACGCCAGATGGCGCCAGATATCATTGAAGCAAATGCTGAACTTGACTCCCCAGGCCAAAGCGAACCCCTGTCACGAAGAATAAAAATGAAAATAGCGGTAGCACGAAGAAGTTAAATTAAAAATAGAGGTAAGAAAGAAAAGAGAAGAAAATGATAGAAGAGATAACAGAAAATTGAGAAACGTAGCGACAATCTGGAGAAAAGTGATTCGAAGATCGGACAGATTAACCAGCAGCTGAGGAGAAGTTATGGTGTAAACTTCAAGATGCTTTTTCTCTCAAATATATTGTTATAATCATTTGTTTCAGATGTACTGTAAGTCTTGAAAAAGAGGGGGTCGTCTTATAATCAGGGCTATCTTATATTAAGGCCAATACGGTATATACCGGTACTTATGTATTGATATGTACTAACACAGGCTGGCATGGTAGAAAGCATCCAGTTCCTTCTGACCGACCCACCCGTCCACTCCCCAATCCCCACTTTCTGTCAGCAGAAGAGGTGCAGGCCACGACCTTGAGGTTCTGCAGCCTCCACCTTGGCCTCGACCCATGCAGAGCAGAGACTGACAGTCTGGTTCTATGAGCCTGGCATGTTGTCCAAAAAATATGTCCCCCAGCAACAGGGTTGCGCTGTTCTGATCTGACCTTTCCACTCCTCATTCTCCCAAGCCACACACCACTTTATGTACATTTTTTTGGGAATCCCAACAACCTCACCACTGACTATTTTTTTCAACTGAGACCCACATGACCTAGTTTTAGGGGCCTAAGCCAACCTCTCTGGCTTGGAAGCTGTATAAGACGTGAATGGTTGAGATAAGATAAGAAAGCAGGTACTCAGACTCCTGCCTCAATGGAGTCACAAAATTGTCTCTATTTTTTTTAGGGGGCTTGGAGGTCCGGCTCCCACCATTTTCGACTAAAATAAAAGGAAAACAGCACTGTCATTCTGTGATTTGTTCTAGGATCAGAAGCTTAGGGATGTTGACAGTTCTGGGCATTCAGTCGCCGTTGGAGGGTTCAACTTGTTGCTGCTCAGTATAGGTTTCGGTGATAATGGGCATTCAATCAATTAGCTCGTCAGTCGCCCGTAGGTTTTAATATCAATACATTAGCATGCCAATAGTTCACTCGTCTCATTGAAATTCAATAAAGACCTGCAAAGTTTCCTAGTTGGCCGAAATGTCAGCCCCCTCCGACCTAACAACATATACTGGTTACATGCAGTCAAGATTAAGCCTAGTAATGATGTGTTGATATTGAATGGTAGTGTCATGTTATGATCGGTCGAGGACCCAAAAGCAGGGAGGCAGGAGAAGCAAGGTGCGACGAACAAAATTCATTCACAAAAACACGAGCAAGGTGTACTCTTTCAAACTAAATCTAAAGCACTGACAAAGAACAAAACTCAAAGTTTAAATGAAACACCACTAGAAGAAACATAAACAACGTGACTGCAACAACGATATGACAAACTCGGAAAGAACTCAAGAAACTACATACAAGACACGAGTAACTGAGGGAGCTGATTGGCTAATCAGGCTGACAAGCACAAGATGGAAACAAAATACCGAACGACTGGACACAAGAAAACAAGTCATGAAAAAAAAAATCCTCTTTCTAGCTTTTGAGTATTTGAAGGAGACAAATATCATTGCTATCTACCGCATCATTCTAGTGAGAAGCACATGCCGCTGGTTGCAGTGACACCTGCTCGGCACAACATGGTCTGACAAGCACACTGCGTACCATGAATTTTAGTTATTTATTTTCAAATTTTAGTTTTGTTGAGTTGAGTTCAATTTTGGCAGCAGTATGAGCTCCACTGAGTGCTATTCTAGTTAGTATTTTTTTAAGGCCTCACATAACCTGCTGCTTGGCTGCGCTGACATTTGTGTGCCTTATGTGCATTCACCAAGGGACACGTTCAGTGACACCCGCTGCAGTACAATTATATGTGTTGCCTGTTTTACAGCATCTTTGCTCTCAGCGGGCATCCCGCTTCATACTGACACATAAACCAACACATAAACACTTGCACGCTGAGGAGCCACAAGACTCTCCCAGTCAGGAGCTCAGGTTATTTACCAAGAACGCTTTGCAACCATATGTATTGAAGCAACAACCCTTGCAAATGTATGCACGGATTTATGTAAAATATTCACGCGATTGCTGTTTTTGTTTGGCTGTTAATATTCAATTTAAATATTTATAAGATCCAAATATAATTACGGAATGGTTGTTTAATACATCCATATGTGGAAAATGCAAACAAAACAATGGGATCTTCTGGCAGAAAATGAGCACAGTATTTGGCATTTATTTGTGTATAATCATATTTTATGCTAAAAGAGATATTGTATTCAACTTTTATACATACGGTATACGGTGCAATGGACTTTAGTTAGTCAGTATGAACCGTGTAAAGGGGCCACGCAGGAAAATAATTGGTGTGTCCCTTTTATGTACAACATACAAGTTCACCATTTTAGTATAGGACATCAATAAACATCATATTTTCATCAACAGACACTTTTTCTTCCATCTGAAATCAGACCGTACCGGGGGAGGCCTTGAGATGTGAATCGACTTCATGCCAAGATTGTAACTCATGGTACTTGTATCTCTCATCTTTCCTCATCGGAATTTTGGAGGATTACCAGTAATCCAGTCCAGCCTCCCAAAAGAAAGCCGAAATGTTTTTGAAATGTGTTATTTAAATGTTGTACTTTAGAAATACAGTACAAATGTAACAACAACAACTGTACTGACATAATTCATTAGAATGAAAAGAAATAACCAATTTTGGCCACTTTGTTTCTCCTTAATTCGATGGATATTGTGCTGCTTGTAATGGTGTGTGCAGCTTCGTCACTTTGAGGCAGTAAAATACAGACGTGTGTGTATATATATATATATATATATATATAGAGAGAGAGAGAGAGAGAGAGAGAGAGAGAGAGAGAGAGAGAGAGAGAGAGAGAGAGAGAGAGAGAGAGAGAGAGAGAGAGCATGAGACACAAGCACAAGCGCAGGATGCAACAGCACAGGTAATATTAGTAGATCTTCACAGAGGATAAAGAATATATGTCTAACTATTGTCTACATGTGTTGCTCCACCTTTGGTGTTCACACAACCGTTTCATGGTTTACAACACCATGCCACCAATGATATCTATTTGTTGACCCATCTATGGCATTTTGCATTGTTTGTTATGATTACATTAACTAAACTGACTTTTTGAAGGCAAAACTATGTGTTTTGGTTAAACAGGTATTAGCGTGTTATTATTTTTGTTTTACGTTTAGTTTAACAGTAAACTGAAACTGGGAGTAGCATTAAACGGCCTGAAGGCCCCTTTACATTGACTATCTGCCAAACTGATGCTTGGTATAATGTGAGGTGAGATATTGACCATACAGGGCAGTATCTCAAGTTTTAGCACACATCAAAGCAAGATTATCAACTGGCTCATGAAAAAGTCAGGTCACTCATATCTCAAGGCACTACCGTATTTTACCAGGAAATGTGATTATGACACTTACCAAGTGCAGATTGAATTACTGTTAAATGTTCATGTCTAGATCAGAAATTTGTGAAACACAAAACAAGCCACAAATGGTGAGACTACGGAGTTTAAACAGCAATTGTTGCTTATTTGTTCACTCTCTCTAGATGCCGTAAACACACACTTCCGCCCATAAACGCACTTGACTAACTTTGATGGTGTTTTTAACCCCCAGCTTCAAGGATCACACTTAACTGCATCACTTTCAAAAAATGACCTTGGTCTTGAC
This sequence comes from Hippocampus abdominalis, assembly GCA_018466805.1. Taxonomy (NCBI): domain Eukaryota; kingdom Metazoa; phylum Chordata; class Actinopteri; order Syngnathiformes; family Syngnathidae; genus Hippocampus; species Hippocampus abdominalis. The sequence goes on along the minus strand of CM031701.1, from coordinate 9,581,390 downwards.
ACCCAAAGGCTGCACCAACCGCAGGGGGTTGAGCACAGCTCTGCATATGGTTGTCATTCACTGTGTGTGTGTGTGTGTGTGTGTGTGAGACAAATTAAGGCAAGCAGTAAAGGTATTAATGTGAGGGACCGTACGGCAGGAAGTCACTTTCGCTTCCATCTGCCCGCCTAACAAGTTGGGCTGTGAGAGCTGAGCTCCGACTGCACTGGCAGGATTATCACATGTGGTGGGAGACAACCTGACTGTCCATTCTTTCACCCTATGATTATTGCTCTGCAGCAGCAAGTGAGAGTAGGGGGCTGGGGGGGGGGGGGCTCTCAATGAGAATAAATGAGGTGTGTGGAACATGTTGAGTGTGTGTACCTGCTTCCTTTCTTCTGTGCAGTGGGGCTATGGAGCAAAAAGAGTGTCCGGGGACTCTTGTTCCATTTGGCGCTGAGAGCCCCAGGGGATGCATTGAACCTCGCAGGCTGGGAAGTTATCAATATAACCCCTCCGGGCAGCCTAGCAGACAGTAAGAGAACTCGGTGACTCATTCTGCATGTTATTCTACCGCTGAGCATCAGTAAAAAGACGGGTGGACAAAATGCAGGGCACGAACCACATAACAGGACTATTCTGAAATGAGATTATATATCAGGGGGATACAACAACCAAACATTTGGGTTCTTTTGCCTGGTCAGGTCACAAACACTTGCCAGACAGAGTTCAAAGATCAATCATAGCTACCTCAAAGAAATGGAATATTGTCTGTCTGGCTGGACATGAATCAAATCTTTTGTTCTGGAGTTAAGAAGAGCGTATTCAAATACGAAATTCACCGTGGTATCAGTGGTCTGTATCTTCTTTTCGCACCTCTTGCAGGTCGAGTTGTTGGAACGGTATGGAAGAGTGGAAGTGCCAATTTTTGACTGGAAAATACATTTGAGCATACAAACTACTTGCAAATATGTTTCAAAATATTGGATAAGTGGATTAGAAAATGGATGGATGGATATTGGCAAGTCAAAAATTTGTATTCCCACATTGGCTGTGTCACACTTACGTCGGGTGGAAATATTGACCTTCTGAAATGATGGAAGAAAAACACACATCCAATCAGATTGATTTTATGTCTTCCCTACACCGGATCACAGTCACTCAGGGGCATATTTACATGTTACTAGTGTATTGTTATGATAAACTGATATGTATTCACCATTTTACAGACCAGCTGCCCAGGGCACAATGCAGTGTGTCCTCGACCAACTCATTCATTGTGTACGTGAGGCTGGTGACGCACAAGGTGAACACCGCCCCCGCTTTATTTATTTAGTTATTTTAATACCTTAGCTGCGTGTTTTGTCCGGGTGAACAGACATCTATAGCGGGACTTGTCTCCATGCAAACAATACACAGACAGCCTGTTACTTGGTCAATGAGTTCACAGCAGCAAGTGCATTATTAAAATTCCACGTACACTTTGGTAGCTAAAGGAGCTTTTATGGCATGTTTCAAATTTGCCGCAAAGAAAAAAATAATAATTAAATTTGACTGTTCAAAGAAGCGTGGACTGAAAAATTTGCGTTCAATCTCCAGTCAACCAGCACAAGACCAGTGTGCTTGGAGAAGGTCCAAATTGAAGCAGTGTCATGAGACAGAGCATAGTTTTTTTTAAATTACATTTTTCCTCAAGATTCAGTAATAAGAAAAATTAATGCACACAAATCATCATATCAATCTGCAAGCAAGATTCTTGTCACATATGTGACACAACAACAAATAGCAACAGAAAGCTCACTTGGTGGTGTGGATTTGAGCTGAGCACAAGGAGACATTCTTAGATGCAGAAATAATTCAAAAATGGATGTATGACACTGGCACAATGTTTACAGGCAAAGATAAAGAGGAAATGACAACTATAATCAAGCAAATCCTACTCTCAGATTCCCCAGCAAGCAGACTACAATTCCCAAACAGTTTTTTGACCTTCGTCCTGCGATACGGACCCCAATACGAAATTCTGTAAATAGATTTGAGGTACAATTCATGTATGAAATTAATTGGCAAAGATAAAAGCAAAGGGCATTTTTGCTCCAATTGTAGTTAGTTTTTATTCATTTTTCAAATGTAAAATGTAATCTAAGTTTTTATTTTTTTTTATTTTTGAACATTCGCTTTCATTTTTTTCATGAATGAAAATTATTTTCAAGTAGTTATTTTGTCAGTTTTCACGAACTATAATGGCCTTGGTACACATAATTCGGCAGGCTGCAGTAAATGACTAGTGAACATTTGAAGTGCGTGATTTCAGTCCGATTTCGTTTGCAGTAACCATACCAAATTGACGGACATCTCCATGACGACTCATCCCCAATCTTCACTTTAACTCTGATGAATCCCAGGGAGCGACCTGTGGCCAATCTGGTCTGTGTTCTTACATGGAGCAGGTTAAAGAAACATTGAAGAAAAACCACAGCTCGGTCTCTGGAGCCAGTCATCTTGATGTTATGACCTCATTCCTCATCAAAAACCAAGCGGGATTTAAACACGATGACCTTACGAACCCCTTGTGAAAGTTGTACGCTTTTTTTTCTCCCAAATGACCGCAATCCCTTCTTTTTCTCCTTCCAATTTGGCTATCCGACTGTCTTTGTTCCGGCGGCCAAGCTCCATTTTGCCCTCACCATTATCCAGCAACAATAAGGCGGATACAGTTCAGTGGTGTTGATGACCTTTATGCTTTGGATGTCCAGGCAAAAGAAGGCGGCACACCGTATCACGAAAGGGCTTCCTCCAGGAAAAGGAGGAGGTTAAAATAGACATATCTGCAGTCACGGTCAATGCGATATTTGTGGGAAATTCCACTTCTTTGATTGTTGATTCATTTCAACCATGTGACGTGTCTCCAACTCCAACAGAATTGCATGAAAGCCTAAGCGTAAGTGATGAAAGAGATTTTCTGTGTGTCGCATGCTTTTTTTTTTTTTGGTGAGTAAATGTGTTGATCTATGTGCATGTTTGCTGAGTGCATTGTGTATTTAGGCAAATCTGTGTTTGTGTTTCATCGGCGGCAGTGTGGGTAATGCATGAAAACGCCGAAGTAAATATAGTTGTTATCTTGCTGCCATTATGTCTGAGGGCGCCAGTTGTTTTGAGGCTGACATTGTCAAGATGCACCAAAAGGAAGATGATCCACTCAAGGTCCCCTGGAAGTTTCTTTCAGCAACAGTTCAGCTCATTTTGCAGCGGCTGCAAACACTTTTGAAGTTGAGGTGATAAATGAAAGTAGCTCACGACGTGCAACTGAATGACTTCAAAAAACAAACTTTCTCTCAATACTAAGGCCGCTGTTAATTACTCTAGGTACTCAACGGGAGCAAATTGTTTTCAAGTAGCTGTAGCTTTTCAGCCTGCTGAACGAGCGGGCTCCTCCATAATTAGACGAGCATTCTTGCAGCCTTTGAGACGAGAAATAATTGGCCTCTCAGACTAGGGTGTATTTGCATCTCGATCCTTGCACAGCCTCATCCTTGAACCTGATGCCAACGGCTACGTCACACTAGCGCTTTTCAAATCGGAATTATCAAAACGCTTGCCAAACACCGAAGGAGGAAGAAAAAAAAAATCACACAAAGCCTTGTCAATTATTGCCAAGATACTGTCTCATAATGGCTTGACAGACATATCAGAACATATTCTATAAAGTCAATGTTTATTTGGAGAGTGGTGGAGATGAATAGTTATAGTTTGTCTACACAGTCTTTAGTCAATTACATCTTCAAATGTTTCACAAAACTTGCGAATGTATAGTTGTTGATAGCATAACTCAATAACTACTCAACCGAAATATCACCCTGTGGAGAAAAAAAAACCAAATTTCATGAGAATAAAGTTCAAATACTACAATATGAATAGAAATGGTATAGAAAATCTATTTAAAAAAATACTAGGAAATAAACTTGCCTGGACAAATTTAAAATGAACAAGAAGGAAGTCCTTCCCTCATTCCCTTTAAAATCAGTGAGTGAGAGGTCCAGAGTCCTTGACACAGTGGAAACAAAAAGTGATTGGCTGGAGTGCACACAGAAGGTTCAAGTGCATCAAATATGCTCATATGGGAATGCAAGTACAGGAGCTCTCCATGGGTGGATGAGAAGTTGGCCAGGGAGATCACAGATCTATTAAGTGGGCAGTTGGAGACCCCCCTTGCACCTCTATCATCCGTGTTCGTGTGTGACCGCCCCTATTTGATATTTTGGATAGCAGATTCAGCAGTCAAACATTCGGAAATGTCCGCCCCCCCCTCCAGAAAACAGGAGATCTTACTGCCACACTGTAAAAGAAACGGGTATTTGGCCATGGAGGATGGCTGAGCTCTTTTAAGTACTTTTGCAAAGACATTTTTTTCTCCATAACTCTCTCATATTTACTCTCGATGAACTGAGTTTTCAGTGCTTGCAAGTCCAAGTCTACTTGACAGACGGAAAATTGTTATATTAATTTGGGATGTAGATTGTGCACAAAGTAGATAAGAAATATTCTGAATTTGAGATGCGCACTTATTTCATTGTCCTTGTGAGGGCGGACACAACTGTTCCACATGATCTAAGCGACAGGCCTACAAATCCTCATGATGATGGAAAGCAAAAAAAAGAAAAAAGAAAGTGGCTTTCAACATGAACTGTGCTTCTTCCACTACAGGCAATGAAGGCTAATTAACTGAGATGATCTCTTTTTGTCCTTGTGAGTAGATTCACAATTAAAGGGAAATACAAATAGAGTGAAAGACAAAGAGAATATGTTAGCACATTCCAAGGGAGTCAGATTTAGAGTTTTGGTTTCCTGAAGCCCAATACAATAGCTACCTTGATGAGATAATTATGACCACATTCCATTTGGACATTCAGAGAGGTACAGCATTCGTATGACTGAGTGTGTTTCATCACCGAAAGTTTGCAGTCAAGTATATCTCAAACAAAATCCTCATCAAATTCATAATCGGTCAGGAACATAAAATAACACCAAAAAAAAAAATCTAAAATCAATCAGCTGATCTTAAATCCCTAGATGATGCCATTTTCTTTGCCCTTGTTTACCTTTTAGTAGTATGGCATAGTCTCCTTCTATCTTATGCACTGATTTGCTAGCTAACAGCCAATCAGAGTGATCCATTTTCACCGACGGCCGATGCCATTTGGCAGACTGCGAACACTGGCACATTCATTCAAATCATTTCTAGAAAGCACAATTAGACAAAAATCTCTGGATTCTTCACTCTTCTAAATGTTGCTTTTTTGGTAGATTTGTTCCTGCTTGTATTAGGACTTTGCGTGTGCAAGATTGCTGTATGTGTGCATTTGATTTCATTAAACCATGAATCTGCCATGCTTGCTTGCTCTGGTGTGACAATAACGACGTTGATTGATGTTCACTGTCAGAATCAAATGTTCTTTAAGACAGATTCTTTTTGAGTGGGCATTCAGATCAACTGTTTATTTATTCTTCAACTATTCAGGTAAAACAAACAACTTGTGGCAGGGTATTAAGGTGTCTAATTACACAGCATTGATGTCAAAATGAAAAAACACAGAAAGCAAAAGTTTGCGCTTGGTTCAGCGGGGCTCAGGGGGTGGCCAGAGAGTCACAAGGAGTGGTCTGGCCACCTCTGGCTACCAGGTAGCGTCGCCCCTCTACACAACCCAAATTAGATATCATTGGATTGTGAAGGTGTACCTAATGTTGTGGCCGGCTCAATAACCAGGTGGTGCAGACATCACGTTTGTCCTTGGAACACGTTTCATTACTGCGAAATACCTTCAATGTGTTATGTGAACAAATCCTTGCATGGCACATGTTAACAATATGCTTGACCCTGTGTTGCAGAGCACCTGAAGCCTGGAGTGATTCTCAACTAGGTGCTGGAAAGGCAGGAAAAAAAAATGCTGGTCCACCATGCCAAATGTTAGCTGCTGCCATGGCAACGTTCACACTGCATCCACTTCTCTCAAGGTGACAGGATTATGATTTTGACGCCAGCTAGAAGACGTCTGCCAGGTGTCATTTTGTGCAGTGGTGTGTTGGTTGACACTGTCAGTCAAACTAAGAAACACACACTGTGGGAGGGTCGGACAGAAATAGGGGGTTTGAAACACTGCACTTGTCAGAACGAATCATTCCTTTTTATTTTTTTACTTTTTTGGTCTCCATCACTTTGGCATGACAAATGGTTCGAATGCCACTTGGGAGCCTGAGACACTAGGCCTCTTCTCTCACGTAGCAAGAAGAATAATAGAAGAATCCGGAAAGTAACTTTGCTACTTAACAGGATGCTATTAAAACTATTTATCACTTTGTATGAAACTTCGGAGGGGAACCAATAACCCACACTTATATTTTAATGAGGATCCGGCTATAACGGATCGATGCAACTCCAGTCCTGCGATATTTGGAAGATTCGTTTAGATCAGCGGCCAACCTCAATGAATCTGAGAGTTACTTCTTGTGTGCGAAATAATGCGAAGGGCGACACAAGCATGTTCTTGTCTAAACCTGGAGAACCCACGGGGTCAAATGTGGCCCCTATAATTGCTACTCAAACACTACCCTTAAATCCCAAAGGGTCAAATTTGGCCCTAATCCTAAATTAGGATTAAAGCATTGAATATTTGAAAAAAACATATATTTTGGTGTTCAGTGAACATATACCAGTCATTTAATGGATAAGTCATCATTTTCCAAAGAATAAAAGGGTTCTTGGGTTCTCCAGGGCGAAACTGGTCTCTGACGCAAAAAAGGTTGAAGTATTTTGCTGTACATCTTTCAATCAATCCATCCATTTTCTAGTCCACTTTTCCTGTTCAAGGTCTAAGATGAGCTGGAGCCGAGAGTCTGTGGTCAAAACGTGAACTAAACCTTGGATGAGTTACCAGTCAATCACAAGCCATAGGCAGACTGAGACAACCATTCACACTCCCTTTCAGACCATCTGCAGGAACTGAATCAATGCTGCCTGCATGCAAATGAGACAAAAAACACTCCGCTATCATTGTAGTGTCATTATCACTATATTTAACATTTTAATCATTTCATTTGAATGAGCTTCTCAACTTCTGTTTTTTTTTTTTGCGTTGAAACAGAAATAATGATGGTCATGGATGCGTTTGCTCTGAATCATCATACAGTCAAACCTCGGTTTTCGTCCATAATCCGTTCCAGAAGGCTGTTCGAAAACCGAAACCACGCTCTTTTTAAAATAAAAATGTTTACTGAACACGTCTGCTCACAATGGAAAGCAACACGAGGAAGCGTCACTTGCTCGTCTACCCAAGGAAGCGTCACTTCCTCGTGTAAGGAAGGCGAGAGGAGTCAAATGGTGCATTCAAGTGCGCTCAGTTTGTTCGAGAACCGAAATTTATTCGTCATCCGAGGCATAAAAAACTCGGAATTTTGGGTCCAAAACTGAATTGGTCGAGAACGAGACATTCGAAAACCGAGGTTTGACTGTATTATGATTTCAGTTTTGAGGCATCAGGGGCAAAATGCCTTTGTTACACCGCAATGGTTGGTTACAGCTGTTAAAAATAGCTCAGTGGGTGATTAGGAGCAAGGTAGCCGATGATGGCAAATAGAAGGCCTTTTTCAGTAGCACTGGAACATAGTCAACGTGGTTGCATCTGCCAAAAGCCTTGTCAGCCAAGTTCTCTCTCATTCCCTTGTGAAGAGCTACACAATGGCGGGTAAACTGGCCTTGATGCAGCCCCAGTATAATGCCAAGGCCTCATAAATAATGACATTTAATTACATCCTTAGACATCATTCCACCCCATAAGAAATATCATTCATATTCTTTTGAGTTCTCCCGATAAAAGTTCCATGTGATTTTCATCATCTGTCACGCATAGTACACTCCCTAAATGATTGAAAAGACTTTTACGGCCTACTGAACTATCACAGATGTACACACAAGTGTATTTGTTAAAAACATAACTGTAACCACATTTTGGTGATCGAAAAAGAGGTCCTGGTAAGAAGGTTAGTTTTGGAGATAGAATTTACAAAAGTCGTACACCAATCTAGTCATGCTATGACGCACCTTCAAATCAGTAAATTAATTAGGTTGGGCTGAACCTTAATTCCTCTGACGAAGACACTCAGGGTAATTCTGTGCTCCCAACGATGTGAAGGAAGGCCTCTTTCTGTTCCAGCAAATCTTGGCCTCTTTGTCTTGTGACTGGCCAAATTATTTTCTTTTCTCCTGGTACTCCCTCCGCTTCTCCTTTTGGGCCTGATTTATGAACATCACAAATAGAGGATGCTAAATTGTGTGTTCTCTCTAGCGCATTGTGCAAATTGTTGTCAACAGGGAGGCAGGTGTACGGATAAACCCGTGGTGGTGCTCAAGGACTTGCCCTTTTGCACTGGATGAGAAAGGTGCCTTTTTGGCTGGAGATTCAAATCCAAATGGAAAGAATAGAAATGACCCTTCCTGTCATCAAGAGTGTTTTGATATCTGATATCCCAGCTGCTGAAAACACTTGCATTTTCTAATACACAATGCATAGCATACTGCACATGTTTCAGAAAAGAAGCAATTTGCAGTATGTCACGTAGCTCTCAAAATAAAGTCTTAAAAATATCAACAAACCTGCAATATTTCATAATGGAAGCATCCCAGCAACCTGAACCGTGTTCTGTGTAGTAGATTCACCTTCACTGTTTATTTTCATGCAAGCGTTTAAATATACTTCAACGAATGAAGAAAATGTTGATAGGGAAGTGACATTACAAACTAACATATATAAATGTCAAAATATAAAGCTCTACAAATTATATAGCAGTGTAAAATATTATTCATGAATGGGGAAAATATGATTTGGCTGTTTGATTTAATCGCATATTAATGGGTCCATTCTGAACATTTATGATTTGAATTGAAAAGGTAGGTCTTAAAACTTAAGTATCACTAAAGGTCTGAAAATTCAAATGCACATTCCTACTAGTGTGCGCTTCAACGGTGTAAGAATATTTTTTTTTAAATGATCAGCACAATATTTTCGATTTTATGGGATGTGATAATGGGCGGCCCGGTAGTCCAGTGGTTAGCACGTCGGCTTCACAGTGCAGAGGTAACGGGTTCGATCCCAGCTCCGGCCTCCCTGTGTGGAGTTTGCATGTTCTCCCCGGGCTTGCGTGGGTTTTCTCCGGGTGCTCCGGTTTCCTCCCACATTCCAAAAACATGCATGGCAGGCTCGTTGGGCACTCCAAATTGTCCCTAGGTGTGAGTGTGAGCGTGGATGATTGTTCGTCTCTGTGTGCCCTGCGATTGGCTGGCAACTGATTCAGGGTGTCCCCCGCCTACTGCCCGAAGACAGCTGGGATAGGCTCCAGCAACCCCCGCGACCCTAGTGAGGATCAAGCGGTTCGGAAAATGAATGAATGAATGAATGAATGAATGTGATAATAGCTTTTCCTCATGGGAGCTCACATTTGAGTCAAACGAAACAAAAATATTGTGCTTTTTATAATTTCACAGGTTAAAATGGACAAGAGTAAGGATGTGCAGATGAATTTTGGTGACAATCAATCATCAATCCGCACTGTGATGTGGACAGGCTGAGTGGAAAAAAACAAAACAAGCCAAGCTCCAACATGGGGAGGGCCAATTTCTGATCAATCTCATCCTCCAAAAGCTTTTAAATCACTACAGATTCTTTTGGAGGAGGGGGTGAATTTTCGTGCTGACATCATTTTTACATACAGACAGACCTATCATATAAGTGCCCATATTTAGCCAACCCAAGTGTCCCTTTAATGAACAGGGAAGCCAATAGCTATATTCTTTTTAAAATCGTTTTCGAAGTTATTAAATGGACATGAAAAGTAATGAAGTGATCAAATTAATTATCGACAAAATATTATACACTACAATACATCTTTATTCACTTTTCCACTGCTGCAAATGACGTACATCTGTGAAGCATCCCATTAAAAGTCTGCGATTGGCTGATGACCAATCCGCGGTGTACACTGCCTCTCTCCCAGCCGGCCTCAAGGCTCCAGCTCACCCGTTACCCTAAAGAGGACAAGCATTAAAGAAAAGAGATGGACGACTACTCCTTTCGAAGCACAGCTCAAACAATCTCCGCCGTATTTGGTTTAGACTGTCCTCTATAAAGGGTAGACAAACACAACGTGTTTGACTGGGCTTTATTGAACCGGCAATCTGTGGGGGCCACACCTCTCTGTCAAAGTCCTCCTCTAAAGCCTCGCCATGCCCTGACCCAGGTTGACACCCATCAGCCCTCCTGCTGGGACACGAAAACAAACGATGCCCCCCCACCACTCCATAGCAGGCTGTTTAGAAATGTGCAGGGTATTGAAGCATGTCCCTGAGAGCCTCTTGCGGAGGCAGGCATAGGTAAAGACGGCTACAGTATAGTAAAGGACAGTTACTCATGAACATATTCAAACTGTTTGCCAGTCAGTCACTCCCTCCATCCGTCCGTCCATCCGGATTGATTCAATGAAACCAGACTTTTGGCAGAGGTGACTGTATTAAACTTTGGAACTTTGTACGGTACTTTGAAAAAAAAAAATGCAGATTTGTTTTAACATTCACTTGAGTTCACTTCAAAGTTTGCTGTCATCCAAGTCAATATTGGAGTGCTGAGATGATACTCCAGGTTTCCATCTTCAAAATGTAACTAGGAAATCTGATGAATAGTAGAATTCCTCCCATGCATAAATATTATTTTTGTGTAATTGCACGTTCTATCCAGAGAACATGATCAGAAAGGTAGAACATTCAGACTTCTGTTTGAGGCCTTCCTGCTATAACAGGGGTCGGCAACCCAAAATGTTGAAAGACCCACATAGGACAAAAAAAACAAAAAACAAATATGTCTGGAGCCGCAAAAAAATAAAAGACTTCTATAAAACTTACAATGAAGGAAACACATGCTGATTGTATGTAGGAGACTGGACTGTCTCAGAATGGTTTATGTTATTCATTCCCTTGTTGTGTGTCCACAAACGCTAGAATAGAATTTATTTTGTCATTTCCTCGCTTGATTTTTTTGTTTTGGTGCATTATTTTCGCTTTTCTTAGCGTCATTGAAGTGGTCATGAATTTCCGTTGTTCTGAGGCTGTCTTTGAACGCCTCTCGAGTCGAACGAGAAGAGAGAAGGCACGGAGTCAGACGCAGACGTGTCTGCGTTTGTCGAGACTGTTAAAAGCATAAATAAAGTGTACTTTTTAAAAAACCAACACCACAGCTCTCCTTTTTCCGGAGCTGCAACATTTATCTATATCTATTTGAGCTATATTAGCCTGCTATCAAAATCTTTTTCCATTTTCAAACATTTTTTATAAAGCTCCAGGGAGCCACGAGATGTCGCTCTGGAGCTGAGTGTTGCCGACCCCCGTGCTATAGTAACAGGCACATTTTCGACTCCAGCAAACTTTCCTCCAATTGAATCTACACACATAAGCAGTACATATATGTCCAGTAAGCATAAAAGGGGGAACGGCTAATAGAGCCGACAAAGTCTCAACTGTGACCTTTCATCTCTCAATGTATTAACCTTCCTTCAAGCTTTTCTACGCTCTCCTTCTCCCTCACATGTGACACAGCTGTAGACCCTCAGCGGCCTGTCCTCCAAATGTTATAACAGCACTGAACTCCAGCCCAGAGAGAGCAGGGGCTCGCCCACGCCGTGTTTTCACAGGCCGCAGCATCTGGACCTGCTGACGTCACGCCTTTGGCGTCCTGTTTTGGGTCAGGGACACACCGGAGGATCAAAAAGCAGAGGACATCTCTCACTTGTTTGAGATAATATACAAGAAGTGGGTGAAAGAGTGATAATGTAACAAGATATCACGGGGATGGCGCTCAAGCACTTCCACCAGCTCATAGCGTATATAGCAAAGTATTAGCGGATCTTCGGAGCTTATGTTTATGAAAATACAATTCTCTCTTGCTTTTCCAATTTTACGGCCCACCTCCCTTGCGTTTTTATACAGGATCAGCACCTTGCTTTTTCTCCATCCTCTGCCAGCTGCCATGCTTAGGCCGGCTCATCTCGGCTAAGTGGCGACTACACTTTTATGGTTTAATTTTTTTTTTTTATGATTTTGACTACCACTCAACTAACCCCTTGATGCAATTCAAAGGTCTCCTCCTTTGCCAGGAATTTCCCGGGTCACCTGAGCAGTGTACAGACCTCTTCCCCTTTCCATCCTCTCACTTCATACCCCTTTACTGGCTCTTCCTGCTTGGTTTAACGGGTCCTGAGAGGGGTCATATTGGCCGGGTGTGCAAGTGGGAGTCATAGCGTGCATATTTATTATTTCATTTCAGTCCTCCCTTTGCTCAGGAGGGTCCAGGCATCACTGATGCGGGTTGAGCGTTAGTTCACAAGGTGGCCATGTGAACTGTTGAACCCAAATCGGGACCGTGTTTATGTTACGCGTGAGAGCTTGTGAGTGGGTGTGTTCATGTAGAACTCTGACAATCGCCGGCTGAAGACTTCAGTCCGATGACTTGATGTGACCTGAGAAATGCAGACAAAGAAGCGGCCACGCCACGCCCACTCAGGCTTGCTACTTCATTTTTTTTAGCTAATATTTGATGACAATGTGTGTCCATAACCACAAAAAATATGTATTATTAAATATGGTCATTGTGTCGAGTTAAATGGCAACAAATCCTCCCCAAATTTTTTAAGCTTCTAAATGTTGAAACATCCATCCATGCATGCATTTTCTAATCCGCTTATCCTCACAAAGGTCGTGGGTGTGCTGGAGCGTATCCTAGTTGTTTTCGGGTCGTAGGCGGGGTACACCCTGTGGTTGCCAGCCAATCACAGGGCACACTTAGATGAACAACCATTCGCACTCACAGTCACACCTAGGGACAATTTAGAGTGGTCCATTGACCTGCCACGAATGTGGAAGGAAACAGGAGTACCCGGAGAAAAGCCACGTGGGGACACGGGGAGAACATGAAAACCCCACATAGGAAGGCCGGAGCCTGAATCGAACCCTGCACCTCTGCACTGTGAGGCGTGTGTTGGTTAGATTGAGGTCTCATTAAATGATCGACACTCAAGCTTTGTTTGTTCACACATCGGATCACAACCATCATATGCTATACAAAAATGTTGACAAAACTGCCAATTGCTGCTGTGAAGAGTCATTCCTTGTCACGTAGACACAATTTATCGATACTAGTTCAGCATTTGTTTGTTCATGTGCACATTTTTAGCAGAGGCTCAGGCGCGAAATAATGATGCAAGGTAGCCTTGATTGATCTTCAAAGAAGATGTAAGATGCATTCTTCCCTCACACATGCAAACAGTTGTATTAAAACGTCTGCCATGTGTCTTCAAAGAAACTCAAAGAAATTAAACAGGTCAATTTAGAGTGGTCTGTTGAGGGAGGTGCACAGTTCATGCAAGTGAGCCACTGCTCATAATCTAACCCCTGCCCTTACACTTTTACTGTTCTTTTTGTTCACTTTTAGACACATTCCGATGTCATTTTTTAAAATCTTGTTTTTAATTTTCATTTTTTGCTTGTTATATTGCAAGTTTTAAGCTATCAGTTCCTGTCATGTTTCTGAAATATTTTTAATCCATTAAATTACAGTTTGCTGCAGAATGTGCATGTTGTGAAACAAACTCAAAAATGACCTTTTTGTGTATATTATTGTGCCTTTTACCAGGGCAACCCCCCCCCCCCCCCCCCTTCTTATAGCATTTTTAAAGGCAGCGGAGGGAGCTACCACTTCTGGAATTAAAAAATAATTCATCTAAACGGTCAGCAAAGGGGATCTCCAATTCTTCCAATAAAAATAGCCTCGTTCATTTTCTCCATTTAAGTGCAGTAATCCATTAAACGCCTCTTTCGGAAACTAAGAATAGTACATGAAATTCTCCCTTATGCAAAGAGCGATGAATAAATTGGTAGAAAATATGCAAACAACAAAGTGTAGAATTTGAATGAAAGCCATGGTACCCAGAGAAAACCCTTGGGGATTTTCATTTGTGACCATAACATCTTTTGCTTCTTTGTAAGACAGGCCAGGCAAGATTTGTCAATTTTTTTGAGAGCAAATTTGTTTTAAGAAAAACAAGAGCATGAGCATTACGGTCGTGTTTCAAAATTCACTCAGATGTCCGTCTGTGTGTTCAGAGAGGCAGAGTATGCTCCCCTCTCATTAATTTCTGGAGGCACCCTATGTACTTGAATCTGTACCCAGTTGGAGCGCCAAGAGAGCGCACAGGCACTCCGTTTACACTGCGCGTAACCAAATGGCACAGTTCAAGACCGTTTGGAGTGAAGCAACAATTGAGTTTGTTGCCCCCCACACCTATATTCTCTCATCATGGGTGCATTCATAAATACGTTTCAAGCATGCTGCTTCACTCAGATGGTATGGAAATTCAGAACGGTGCATAACAGACAAACAAAGCCCATTGCCAGCAGTACAAGACGCATAGGAAACAGCTGCATCCAGAAATTACAATACTTGTTTTTGTTGTTGTTGTGCTGAGCAAAAGTTAGTTGCCAATCCTACTTCTGGCACAGGTACTTCTTCTTTGTCGTCTTTAAAACAAGAGAGAAGAAGAAGGTCACGGGTGTCATGGAAACTAACTTTCGCTTTGCACAGCAAGGATTTAAAAGGCACATTAATCCAACAGGATCGTTCCTTTGGTTACAGTACGACGCACGATTCTAGTTAAGGTAAGCTGTTTTAGGATAAAAAAACTAAACAAACTTTAACATAGTCATAAGCCAACATTCTGTCGTCCTCGTCTGGAGCATGCTCTGCTCACATTAACCTAAAAATGCAATCTCGATTTATTCTTCATTTTGATTTTTTTTTTTTTTAAGCCAAACTACTTCACGGAAATTCACCAATTTGTCCCGAGCGGGCTTGGAACATATCACCTCTGAAAAGTGAGGGAACACTAGAGGAAAGTGCTATAGAATATATCTCCCCTATAAATTATTTCCTCATTTTAGGTACTAAGGTATTTTGTATTTTATCTCTTTAGAGGGAAGGCTAAATGCAGTCATGCAGTGGCCAATATTTTTGGTCCCCTTAAGCGAGTTGACTGTGAAGCTGAAGCACGACAAACCGCGGCAGCTCTGAGCCTCCGCATCATTATTGGACTGGAGGAGGTAATAAAGCAAAATCTTGGGGGGCGGATTAGCACCACGGCAGCTCACACTAAAACCTGCTGATTTCTGTATGAGAGCCTTCACTCAGGTCTCATATGACAACATGATAGATGATTGAGGCTGGAAACAGCGTGCAGACTCATCATGGTTTTCATCACCTGCAGCATCCACTGATTCATCCCTTTGTCACAGATTTCTTCGACAAGCATGGGACCAGACTGACTACAGGCTTCAACGTGTCATTGATGATGTGAGCTGTTTGGCTATGAAGACCAAACGAATCAAGTGGAACCAGACAGGACTGGAGTCCATCTGTAGCCAGTTGCTCTTGACCTGAGATGAGATTAATGATTTCACAGAAATGATGAATGGCTCAGGTCAGCGATGACAAGCTTTGAGTGACATGTTACAGGTGTGCAGCCTTCCAACTCCCTAAAGTCTCAAAGTCAAAGTTAAGCGCTGGACGCCTTCATTTCATTTGGGCAAACGAGAGCGACAGCCGCTCATGTCTGACGCCACTTTTTCGTTCCCGCCAGCCGCCACGGCGTGTTCCGTCTGCAGCTATTAGGAAATGCATCACCTCTGACCCCGGGTAATAAACAAGGTCAGCCGTGCCTATGAAGTGCTGCTGCCGGTAGTCACCAGCAGAAATCCCAGCCTCTTTGCTGCTAGCTGGCCACTGGCGCTCCTGACCATGCAGAGAAACAGTTAAGCTGTCACACATCAGAGAGGACAAGGAGCAGTCTTAAGAGCCAGTCAGCACCAGTTGGCCTCCTGGTTGAGGAGAAAAAGGGGAATCAAAGGCGTGCAAAAGCAGCTGCACATGGGCTTTGGGTTACAAAATAAAGATGACGAGGACCAGGCCAGACTGTGGTCATTTGTGGGAGAGGGACTGTCAGACTTTTTCTGCCATTGCACAAAGTCTGCTGTAACCCTTTTGACAAGAAGACATCACCTTCCACTAACGTCTGACGTGGACGAAGCCTCTAATCAGAAGTGGCATCAGGAAGAAAAAAAAGCTGTACAAAGAGCTAGCATTCCCACTTTAAAAACTTGCCATAAATTGGCGTTTTAAGAGAACTCATTCTCTTTTAACGCTCTATATAACATCAAATTGCCAAACCATATTGAGTAAAACAGTAACACTAGCCTGTGAGACCAATGTGGACAAGTAAAACAAACAAATAAAATATCACAACCTACACCACAAAAGGGCAAATACAGTACAATAATTTAATAGTTACTGGAATTACAGTGATCCCTCGCTCTAACGCGGTTCACTTTCCGCGGCTTCACTTTCCGCGGCTTCACTTTCCGCGGGTTCACTGTTTCACGGATTTTTTGTGTGCAGTTTTTTTAATGCTTTTAACCCTTTAAATCAGAACGCGTCGGCGGGGCCGTCTGTCAACACTACAGTATTTCCAAAAACTTTTATAGTTATTTGTTGAAAACATTTGTTTGTTTGTTTTTTTGGTAATTGGGCCTGAAAACAGCATTGTATAGCTAATTATTGTGTAATAACTGTAAAAAAAATAAATAAAGTTCACTACTTCACAGATTTCACTTATCACTGGTTCTTTTTGGAACGTAACCCCCGTGATAAACAAGGGATTACAATAATATGTTTCAACCTAGATGTTTGGTGCATTTCATTTCAAATTATTGCAGACCAACATGAATTTGGTTGTGTTGAATATTTTTCTCAGGAACTAATTGGTTGCACATTTCATAGAAACAAAGCAAATGCATATTCAGACTTTCCAAAACAAAAGTTATGCCATGACAAAGTATTAGAGTTCAGTATAAAAACAGCACCAAAAACAAGTTGAATCCATTGCCGCAGAGTTCCACTATACCGCAAACTACAGATTGTATTTGTGTTGATTTGCTATTGATTTTAAGCATATGTGCTGTTGGATGACCAAAAAGGATTATCTAGCCGAAATGCATTTCCTTGTTCCTGAGACGCAAATGAATCACTTGACTGAAAGAAGCCACTCGTGGATGTGCCCGTCCAACGGCTGCTTTGTCTCTCTAGCGTAGAGGTCATGGCACTCCTCACGACACTGCACTGCATAAATCACATTTCTGAGTGAATATGAATTTTGGGGAAGAAAATGAGAACCCTCACAAGCACTTGAAGAACATGCAAACTCCACACAGAGATGGTCCAATGGCAATTTGAATCCGAATCTCCTGACTGTGTGAGATGGCAAAACAACACTTCACCGTACTGCATTTGCAAAAAAAAAAATTCAATTGCAGATGTGCTGTACTATACTGTATTCTCAAAAATATACACATGCAGACGGGAATATGCAATGAAGACTTGTTGTAATGCAAACACACAACTTCCCCCAACGAGAGGCCAAAAGAGTTTCCCACCCACACAGTTCAAGGTATCAGAATGTCAGGTGTGCATTTGGCAGGTGACCTTGACAAAGCAAATCCCAATCTATATGCGTGGGGACAGGCGGGCACATTGCCAGCTGCTAATGCCAGGGACATTTCTGACGGTTCTCGCCCCCCTCCCCCTTTTTTGGGGGGGAGGGGTTGCCATTGTGTCCACACATATAGTGTAGTACCGGGGACACCCAGCTGGTGGCGATGTCTGCACTTGCTTCATCAGTCCATCCTTCTGCCCTCTCTTCTTGTTATTCATTAAAGCGCCTCGGAATAATAAGTCCCCAAGAAACTGGGAACATGTGATGAAGTTGTAGTTAATAATGTATACCCCCCCAGCCCACCGCCTCTTCCAATCCCCGTCCTCCCTCCCACATTTACCCCACCCAGCTTCTCTCACTTCACTGCCTCCCCTGTGAAGACCCTCTCCACCTCACTCAACCACACTCGGTACACCCGTGGCCTTGCGGTGAATGGGGGTAAACACGCATTAACATATTTATATCTCAAGACCCGTGCCCCCTTCCACAAAAAAATGCAAAACCCCCCCAAAAACAACAGTGATGTACTCATTTGAAAGCTTGATGAACACCATATAACTCTTACATTCCATCACTGTTCTTTGTTTAGCTCTCTGACATTCATACATGAATGTTTGTGATAACTCTCTCTCTCCCCAAAAAAGGTAGGATAATTATATATATATATATATGTGTGTGTGTGTGTAGGGTGATAATGTCCCATTCAATATGCAGTTCGCAAACACATGCAATAAGTTTCATATGTAAATGTCTGCTCTTTTCTGAATTTGATCAGTCCATTGCAACCGTGAATGCGCATCGCCATCCAATCGGTGAACAGTACAGAGAGTCATTACAATGAAGTAGCAAAGAATACATTGAGCTTTCTTATTTTGCCCACTGGGGGGTAAAAAAATAAATAAATATATGTATATATATATATATATATATATATATATATACATATACACACACACACACACACACATATATATATATATATATATATATATATATATATATATATATATATATAGTATATATACTGTATGTATATATACTGTGTGTGTATATATATATCTATATATATATATTCACATATATACACATATACATACATACATATATACATATCCTGTACATACATATATACATATCTACCTATATATATAGATATATATAATTATATAGATATATCTATCTATATCTATATACTGTATATAGATATACATCGATATATATGCATGCCCCTTTGTTTTTTAACATTACATTAATGAGCGAGTCACATCACATCGTGTGTGTGTGTGTGTGTGTGTGTGTATGTGTGTACTGAAACCGCATTCAAGTAATAGTATATCTAAAAGCCTCTGCAATTGGCTTGTTTTGCGTCTAATCCAAGCCGCCTATTGAGTCCGCACAGCCCCGCTGGTGGCATGTCGACAGAGAGGGAGAGTTACGGGCATGTGATCCCGTCTGAGAGGCCTTTTTGCTGCACTTTAGCAGCCATTCACACAGTGTAAGCGCTGGGAAAAGTGCACTCCATCTCATATCCAACAAGCTTGCTGCGCACACTTCACATCACACACAGATGCCTCTTCAAAGAGTGTGCGTTGATGTTTTCTTCCTCGCAATTTTCTTTGCAGAAACTCAAACCTGAGACACAAATACATCTTTGTGTTAAGCCGCGTCTTCCCCGGTCACGTTCCTTCATCTCTTAATCGACATCATTTATTCTCTGCGTGCGCACTGTTACTAGTGAATGAGAAACACACACAAGTATACAAATGGAACGTCAAAGACTAGTTGCATCTGCTCTCGCTTGAGCTTTCAAAAGATGCAAGCAAACGTTCTCACTGAAGACACCCCAAAACTTGATTCACTTTGTGTATGACTGTGGGTGTCTTTCTTGAAGGTGTTTTTCCATCAGAAGAGAAAACCTGGACACCTCCACCAAAGTGAGTCCCCCTAGCGCCCCCCCCCCCACCCCCCACACTTTATTTGTCCTGGATCAAAACAACTTTAGTTCGAGGATCAATATTTAATTTCCCCCAAAAAACTGTATCCTTCACGCATCCCTCTCATTTTCGCTCTCATATAAGCTCCAGATGCAAATGCGCCTGTGTGTCATCCTCTATAAATAGCTGCCACCAGAGGCTTTCTTTCAGGAGTCGGCCATAGTTCCTCAGGGGAGGGGAGAGACTGTGCAACACTGGACCGGCATGGAGATAGGTAGGGAGGGGAGAGCATTTCGGAGGGATTCGTCAACACGACCTGAAGCAACACCCTGATAGGAAGCTTGCATCCTTCTCTTCCGACTTGATTGGCTGTGGTGCCTTGCCCCACTTTTGGGGAGCATATCCCTCTCCTCCCACTTCGAGAGCTACGTTTAATGGCTCTTACAACCGGCCGTGGTGTTGTAATGACAACTTTACAATAAGCACTTAAATGGCGGCTTTGTGCAGTGACGTGTTACAAATGTGATTGCTCGATAAATGTAACTTTGCTGCAAGGGATAAAAGTAGATCCAAAAAAAAAAAAAAAGGTAATATGTGACAATTGCTGTGTGTGAACGCTCAAAAAATGTAAGACTGTTATCAGGCTGTAACTGTATTTTTCACCACTGACAAGGTCAAGTATTGAATAGATTTACTGTGACTAATGAGACTTAATTTTCATCTATTTATTCAAAATATAAATGCAATTTACAGCTTTACATTTATAAAAACAAATGCGCTCAGTTCTCAAGTGATTTCTCGAAAAGGATTTCTGATAAAATACAAGAAAGTATTGATCTCAGTTTCAATCTCTTTTACCTACCATATGTATTTTTAGCAGTAAATTTAAACTATAAAATATAGTTGCACATAAATATATGCATTGACGCAAAAAAAAAAAATGTTTTCAAGAAATCCAGTTTTAAAATGAACATCAACAAAAACAAATGTGGCAATAATGTCACAAAACAAATCATCTCTAACATGTTTTTTGGTGTGCATTTACCATTTTTTTTTAGGTATTGTCTATGTGTATTATATTCACAGCAAATCGCTGTCTCCTTTGTGGGTGGAAACACTGGCAAACAGTCCCAAATCTCCTGCAGGTACACACACGCACTCACGCTGTTGTACTCATCGCCGAGTGTTTCCCAGCTGATTGCGAGGACTCGCAGTAGGTGACTGTATTCCAAAGCTCACTCATCAATTCAATTCCATACTGTCTTTTAGGCTCACATCTTTCTCTGTGCTTCCGCAGCGCTTGCGGGGAAAAGTCTAACTCGGCTCCCAAACGCCCATGAAATTTACAATAAAGGCTGCCATCACGTATCCATGTTGTTGTAATCCAAGTGTTCATGGCAATTTTATCAGCTAAAAGACAAGAGTGTGCTTGTCTGATAATGTTGGATTCACTTTACGCGATCTAATTGGAAAAACATTGACAAATGTGTGAGGGCCCAGTAGAAAACCCTCATATGGTTCCACTTTGGGCATGCCGAGCATGAATCGGGATCATATGAGGGTTGATTCATCCATTCAAATTTGTTTGTGGCTGCTATAAATGAGACTGCAACACGAAACACGGTCGAGTATGCAAACAATATCAAACACGCAAAAACAGCAGATCGTACGACGCTGCGCAATTAAATGGCCGCCTCTGGTTCCCGCATACGTTCACCCACCCGACCGGCATTCTCTTGGAATGATCGCAGCGTTGATGAAAATGCATGAAGACTCGCACGCTGGCCCAATCTCCCCTCCCTGAGGAGACGCTTGAATTGTTTAAAGCTCCCCGTTTTCTTGCCCACTGTTCCCACGCGACACAAGCATTACAGCCACGACACACAGAGGCCTCTAATCCAGTACTGGTCTCAAAGCACTCCGAATGGCCAATGGGGTGCATGCTACTGACAGGAGCGGGCCCAGCTATAAGCTATGGTAAAACATTTGGATGTAGCAGAGCATGGATTGAGCAGCTGAACCGGCACGCTGCACTCTACTAGGCGCAATTTTTTTTGGTAGGGTCTGAATTTATGCATAATATGGACTTTTGTCAGATTGTGTTCATTTTGAGTATTGTGCCAGGAATTTTTATATATATATATATCAAAATTGATCACTTAGCTAATACTGCTTAGCTGATTGACAGTGCCGGCGAGGTATTATAGTACAATTTATGAAACATATTTGTTACTGTGTTGTAGATATGCACACCTTCGGTGTTTTGCAAATGTTTTAAAATTCTTTCATAATGTTCTGAGTAAGATCACAAATAATAGTAGTTGTATACATAGCTGTACTTTTTAAAATAAACTTCACTTATGTAGCAAATGCGAGAATCAGAACAGATGAAGCAGAGCATTTGAACACCACTATGAAATGTATGACCAGAACAACAGTCATCGAGTTAAATTAAAATCCTTTCCTTTATTGTCCATTATGTTAATTTTCAATTCAAAAAGCATGTGCAATTTCATCAAGACGTAGGACAGTCCACTGAAACATTTACTCCATTTTATTTCGTCAAGCGGTCGCATGAAATAAAATCATCTGGGTCCAGACAATTTTTTTTCTGTAGACTGCACATTTTATTTTAAAAAATGAGTCTGGATGCAGATGATTTTATTCTGTGCAACCATTTGACGAAATAAAATTGAGCACATCCAACATCCCTTTCTTTCCAGTTCCTATTGTTAACATCTTATTTGTTTTTAAAACTGATCCTCACATATTCTGCCCTGCATAACCAATGTACTAAAAAAAACAAAATAAATACAATATTTGCATTATCTTCCTTTACTTTCCTTCTATTTATTCCTGTACAAATCAAGTGTGACGAAATCCATTTTGCCGCAGCGTGCCATTTGCAGGCCTCTATAACTCCATTAGCTGCCTTGCTGAGCTCCAGAGATGGCACCTGATGGCACAGCAAATAAAAAATTCTGCAGTTTTAGTTATTTATTTAAAGGGGGGGGGGCAGTTTAAGCAGTCTGATAAAGAATTTCATTGTCACTGACCACATTCATGCAAACACCGTGAGCCATATTTGCTACTGATGAAAATAAGACATTTCTGTTGTTGGGTGGACGATATTTATCTCTCTGGGTCTATTTAGCTTTTTTTTCCTTTTTTTTTTTTTTACCAGCAGGAATATGAACAGGAATCCACCATTTAATGCAGAAGTAATCCCGGTGATTAAGACCTGCTGACAGTTGAAAGTAAAGTTTATTGTCACCCTGGGAGCTCGGGGCTTGCTGCCATATTAAAAACGGACGCTGCATACATGAAAGCAGACACAGGAGACAATTGGAGGCCCGGTGAGCAGCTTACTGCTACAGTGAGATTGTGTGTACATCTGTGTGTTCAGTGATACAACTATCAGTAGCTTGGACTGAAAGTGGAAATAATTGTAAAGAAATAAAAGACCTTGAGCCGCTTGTATCAAGACATCACGATAGCGTAGCGGATATTCATAGCCGAAACAGGGGAGAAAAAAAAAAAGCAATTCCCTAAGCTTGTGTTTTTCTCCTCCTTTATATGCATGTCGTGTTAGTTCAGAGAGAACATTACATTCAGTGCGCTTGAAAAATGAATAAGATACTCTTAGGATGTAATTTTCAGAGCAAACCTCTATAAAATGAGTACAACACAATCACCACATGGAAAGACATTCAGTCGAGCGAGGACCTCCAAGGCGATAAAAAAAAAAAGAAAAGGTATTTTGATGAAAATAGAACTGCACTGTATGTCTTGATACATTCTGTAAATGTGTGAAAATTCATATAATTTTACGTGTGAAATAAAGCAAAAGGTTGAATCCTGTAAAGGCAAAAAATATGATGCTTAGTTATGTTTCCCTGAATCTGCATCAGGATTTATTGAAATAGGAATTTGAAAATCGGCAAACTAAAAAAAGACACTGGTGGATACAATAAAATTACCACGTTTGGCGAAGGTCACAAAAATCAGGAGTGTGAAGCGCGATCTCTACATTCATTGATGCATTAAGAATAAATGTGGTCACAACAAGACGTGGATAGAAAATTGCAAGCCGATAATACATTTTGAATACATTTTTTTTTATATGTCTGTGGGCGTTTACATGTCAATTTGTGTGCACTTCAGATACGAAGAAAAGAATCCGATAATTTCGCAATGCACTGAAATAATCTCTTTAATGCCCAAGTCCTGTTGGAATTGAAAGATTCAGCATTGCAAAAATAGAACCCAAATTTGGGACACCCAATATTCTTCAAATACAATTGGGAAAAATGCACCCACCACCACCCCCCACCCCCGGTCCTGCGCCCAACGTCCAATTGGAATCTGAGGTCAGATGAATGCCACTTTTCCTGGAGGCACCTCCAGGCATGTCATTAGGAGGCTAATTTGAAGACCCCATCAAGTGCTTGGAGTTATCAAGCGCAATAAAAGTGAAAACTCGACATTTTTTTACCCTGTCCTCGATGCTGGAGATGCTCACACATGGTGATGATGGTCGTGTGTGTGTGTGTGTGGGGGGGGGGGGGAGAGTTTGTCTCTAGGATCAGGTGTCACTATACTAACAAAAAATGCATTCTGCCCCTCCAAACTCAACACAACAAACTGCTGTCACGTTGTTCGAGAACATCGGTTCTGCCTTCCGCTCAGCGGTGGCGACACCAAACAGGCCCTTTGCTCCGCTAGTCTCCTTCTCCGGGGGCCAAGTGATGAATGACTGCACGGAGAAACAACTGTGGAGTTGTTCGCCAACTACAATTCCTCACCCAAGCGTCAATCCATACTCCAACTTTTGACTTCTAATCATCATTTCCCAGTGAGCAACTCGACCCTTTCTTTTTTTTTTCTTTCTCCAACAATCCATTCTTTATGTTGGGAAGCGTTGGACATATTGCGCAGGAACACGCCTTGTAAAGAGTAAATGCTACAAATAATACTTGCGTTTATTCGTAATTCTATTCTTGTGGAGGGGGAAACAAAACCTATCAAGAAAAGCAGTGGACATGAAAATAGTCTCAACATTACACATCGAACCGTGCAAGAACAAAGGGGGGCATAAATACATCCATATGCTCTCTGTTTGTGGCTTGGCGTATTTCTATTCAGGGGAAAAAACATGTGGTTTTATGCTGAAAGACTTACTCTTCAGAAAATAACCTTTGTCGACGAGAAGATTGGAAAGTGTTTTCCCTTCCCCGCTGCCCTCCTTCACGCTGCCTCCCTCACTTTCACCACAATTTTACTCCAAGCATCATGCCAGAGAGAGAACTGCCATTGACACCGCATTCAATACTAATCAGGCTGCGCATTGTGATCTTGTTAATATTCAGACCACCCTCTGCACAGGGAAAAAAAACAAAAAAACAACAACAACAGGCATAATCACAGAGCCCGAGCAACAGCAATGACAAGCACAGCATCTGCGTCGACAAATAAAAACATGCTAATGAACACAACGCAGAGAGCGGCGAGGGTTGAGGTTTGCGAGGGGTTGCACCTCGAAAATACGAGTTTGTGTTTGTTTGCCGGAGTCACCTCAAGAGGCTACTGCTGTCACCTCACCACACTTTGTCAGGCCTCTCTTTGCGTGACGAGCTCGTAAACGTCGCTCGTCTGGGTCTCACGGGCCGAACTTGCTGATATAACGAGGTCACAACTTGTTTTTTTGCTTATAGCTCACTTGAGATGGATGCAAATCTGTAGAAGACGGATAGACCTGCTCTCACTCCTACTTATTTTATTTGATCAATCTATTAAAGAAATTAAAAAATGGCTATTTCGTGACACTGACTTTTTTCCTGACAAGGTTTGGGGAATTGTACTCTGCCCTTCTCAGTGTGAGCGGTTGTTACAAGGGCTTAAAACAACCATCCAGAAATAATGGCAGCAAATACAGGCTCACCCTTTCTATCTCTCCCACTCTCTTTCTCTTGACTTCATGCTTTTGTGGGAAATTAGCCGTAAGACAAAGCTGCTGTGCGATGCGACATGGCATGCATGCTGTTCTGGCCCGGTTGGGATTTGTGATGCGCAGCATTCCAGGCATGGCTGCACAGGTAATTAAAAGTCAGCTGGACTCTTTCTACAAGAATTGTGCCAGGTGTTTTTGACTTTCGGGGGAAAAGTGTACCGCAGGACATTTTTACTGGCGACCCTGACAAAGCGTGACAATGGAATGAAGGAGGATGCCTAATATTGTACAGTGTAAAGTTAGCACACCATATTTCCTGCTGTCATGTCCAGCGGTGTTATTTATTCAACTGCAGACTGGTGGAGGTGACAATTGGGGAGAGGTCTTGTTTATCAGAAGAATCAATCTTATTTTATAACTTGGGTACTTCATAGTGACATTATGACCTCTCCTTCGTTGGAACTTTACCCCTGTGCATTACAGTATTTGCGAAACTGTTGTTGTTCAGTACCATTTGCACACTCACTTTATATTGCTTAATGACGTTTTATAGTTCTATATTTTTGTCCGAATGCACATTTTGACATACTGGAGAAGCTCCAAATAAAGAGCATACATAGACAGGAATGATGATTCTTATTGTAATATTAAGCTGCAAATATTATTTATGAAAATAAAAATGACAGTTTGTTTAAATAATATACCGGGACATAATATTTTGAGCCCTATTTTTCTTCCCCAGCGCAAGTCTAAGTCTAGCACAAAGTGCAGTCTAACTCCGCTTGGGTGGTGTTTTCTTTCTTTTGGTATTTACCAATTAGTTTCCAAATTGCCAGACGAGTCAGGGGCGAGGCAACTTCATTCACCGAAACGGCCAGAGAGGCACAACACAGTGACGGTGTGGATGTGGGTGCGAGTGGTTGTTTGTCTCTGTGTGTGCCCTGTGGCTGGCTGATGACGACCAGTTCAGGGTGGAAGCCGCCTTTTTGCCAAAGTCAGCTGGGTTAGACTCCATCACCCCCCGCGACCCTTTACAGGATAAGTGGTGGCGAAAATGACGTGACATGACATGAATTGAGGTAATGACACCTTGTATTTTCTCAGAGATGCAACAGTGACTGCTATTTGATATAAAGGTGTAATTTTTGAACAGCTGACCAGTAGACCAGCTGTTGGCCTATAATGGAAGGGCAGCAGGTTCGACTCCCTTGATTAGCTGAGAGATATGCATCACTCGGCAGATTCACTGCTGGGGTACCGATGAGCATGGCACCTAACTCCGTGGGGGCTGGATAGCAGCCCAAAACTGCTCGAGTGTGCCACTAATTGTGTTGTCAACCATGTTGTTGACTAAGCTGTAATTGCACGCATTACTTACAAGATCAAATTCTATACCCACTGACCATGAGATAAGATCCATGATCCCGACAGCTATAATCCACACAAAGGAAATGGAAATCATTCACAAAAAATTGCCACCGTTTACCACAAAACTATCAAGTACAACTTTATTGTCAAATGTGAAATTTCCTCCCTGTTAAAACAGACAAGAGGAGCCGCTGCGGGTTCCGGCGTTGCCAAAACTACCACCAAAACTAATTAACAGGATAAGAAAGTACATCTAATGACTGTCAACAAATTAAATTATTGATCATTGTTATCTCAACAAAATACTTTTTCATTGGTTAAATATGCATTGGCTGCTCAATTGTCATCCCTTTGGGCCTCACTACAGAAAAGAAACAAATAACACAGAATGCCGAAAATAAAATACGTGTGTTCGTATTCCATACAGGGCACGGATGTTGCTGTTACGTATATGCAGAATTTGACAGCAACCACTGCTGGTCCTCGGAATTATTGTCAAGCATATAACTTTTCTATTCTACAAAAAAAAAAAAAAGTTGACGGAAGCCACATATGTACTATAATAAACCCATCCGTCCAAACTGGGCTTCTGTCAACCAGCTGTAGGATTGCCTCCTGGAATGGCATAACTGTAACCTCTGCCCAAGTGTCAGTGTAATTAATCGAGAAAAGAACATGAAAGAAAGACAAATTGTGCTCAAGAGGTGAGAGTTAGAGGTGACGGTATCAGTGAAAGATGGCAGAAGAGCGACTGAAAGAATCCTCCAAAAGGAAAAAGCGGTGCGGGCATTAAAGAAAAAAAAAATGTTGGCTTTGAAATGCGGTGCTCCAGACAGCGGCAGGCCAGATGTCCTTGGGCATGTCACACTGCCATCTGTTCCCTCTGTCTGGCCTGTCAACACACCTCTAACTCCAGTTCAAACATGACATACCGGCTACCTTACACACCGAGGGGCAGCCTTTCGTCACCCTAAGCCAGGGAGATAGAGAAATTCGGCGAGGATGAGAGAAAGAAGAAGAGGAGGAGGCTGGAAGAGAGGGGGAGGTCGGACATAATGCACAGGCAAGCAACGGGAATGACCTTTTCCACACCAGCCCGTTTTTACGAGCAGATATTGTTATCAATGCATTACTCCCTGGACAGACACTCGGGCTTCAATAACGCCATTGAGCCGACAGTCCATCATCATAGGACGAAGAGGGGCGCTAACACTGGCATCCTGCGGGGCGTTGGGTTACAACTGATTGCGCTCGTAAATGAGCGTGGCTCTCGTAAAATCATATGGTAACTGCTTAGCGCTGCACCGGAAGATGGCTTCCCTTATCAAAGGCTCAATTACAACACGGGAGGCCTGTTAGCTGCCGCGCTTTCCTTCACTGGTGAACTTAATCATCTGCTCACTGAAATGTGTCACTGCAATATGGACCATTGGAGGAAACGACATGTCTGCCTCTCTTTTACTTCTGCTGTTTATTCCACCGTGAAAATAATGTCGCTCGCTTATGTGACGCGTTGCTTTTAAAAAATGGAGTATTGGACACCCTTGGATTTTATGAGGAGTAAAAAAAAAAAACAGGTTTCTTTGACATCGTCAGATCAATTTTATCTCCCGAAAGCAAGATATTAAAGAGCACAGATGTGTCGTTGAGGAAATAGACATTAAGAGTGAGATGCTTGGTTGACGGCATTACTTTGGAATAGGGGCTATCACCTCTGTCTCACAATTATGTTTGTTGGAAAATCTGCATGGAGTTTGCATATTTGTCCCGCATTTAAATGGGTTTTCTCAGGGACCCTCCATCTTACTCCCGCATTCGCAAAACATGCTATTCAGGCAGAAGGTACACGTCACCTGTGTATCTAATTGTTGCCATTCATACAACAGAATAATAACTTTGTACTGTATGAAGCAGCTCCATATTTCACAATGAGAAAGCACATATGTGATTAAATTGGCACATGATCGTCATTATTTAATTTTATTTACGTTTTGCGATATTTTTATTTGGTGGCTTGCTGTGGGAATTTTCTAATGTAAAATATGTGCCGTGGCTCCGTAAAGGTTGAGAAATACATAGCAGGTGTCGTAACAGATGAGAATTGCTCGGATCCTCCTTATTGGCCACATCACAATTTTTTGTCGCTTGTTGTTAGGCGGAATTTGTGACGCTTTGGGCAACAACAAACAAAAAAAATTGCCAAAAGCTAGGATACACATCTATTCGTATACTTTAATTTATTAATTGAATCACAACTCTCTCTCGAATTAAAACAAAAAAAACTATTTGAGAGGAAATAAAATAGCAGGATTTCAGGGGAAAGACAACCTTATAGACGTAACAGTACTGCCCATTAGACAAAATACACGCGTATCGATACTGTATCCATGACTACGATTATTTATTTTTTTTGCAGTCCACTCAATTTAGAAATACATTCAAATAAAAAGGGATCATCAGGAGTCTAGAATTCAGTAGTCACTACCGTCTCCTTCATCTTCCATTAGTCTTTCCTACAATCTCCTGCAGGGTGACAGTGGTTCAAGTTGAAAGTATTGACTGAACTGTCTTGGGCCAGAAGTTCAGAACATGTGAATTCCCACATGAAGCTACATGACTTTGCGAGACATGAAATATGGCAGTCTGAATCCTGACCGATTACCTTTCCAACCCCCTAAAGCCAAATAAAAATGGAATGAATTAATGACCATGGTGACCTGTGCAAGGTCTGCACAAAGTCTACACAGCCAAGTTCAAATGCCAGGTTAGGTTTTTGCAAAGTAAAAGATGAGCCCCAAGACAAATTATTTCTTTTTGGCTTTTGTGTTGTTGCTCTTGTTGATTTTTGTTTTTTTCCCCGTGACATTCCAAAAGAAGGACTGACTTCAAAAAGCGGTGGAAGAGAAAGAAGTATGTTCTTTACACATTCTGGTACTAGAAATTACATGAAGCAAGCATTACGCGCTGAAAGCAGTAATCTCCAGTGACTCCATTTGTTACTTGTTACCAAACTCGGTTGGCAGTGTGATTTGTTTTGAAATGTTTCGCTTTACTGAAAACACTGCCTGTACAATTTGTATATTTCATGGTTGAGAGAGTTTATCCTTGGGAGGTAATATTTCTAAATATGTTCAAAAAGAGTGGTGCTTGTGTTTGAGCTTTGAGGTTAAACTGCCACTGAAATAAATAATAGTGGATACTATTACAATCCGAATGACTGAATGACTAATTTAAGGCAGCACCAATAGAGGCCTGCAGCAGTCGAGGGTTGACGTATGCACTGTGCTTTGGGGGCAATAGAAGCTGAACAGAAGTCTTAACTAAACTACAAATGATGCTGACCTAGCACATTCACATCGTTACTTGAATTCAAATGAAATTTGCAGAAAGGAATAAGCAGGGTGGGAACAAAGAATAGACCTTCTAGAGTAAGAGACTTAAGTTGTGAATATGTGGTTTTCTGGGGCGGTGTTGTGCTTTGACTGAATATATTCACTTTCAGGTCCAGAGAGAAGCATCTCTGTTCAGTGATGGGAGCCAAATGAGGCGAGGTGTTGCGCTGGCTTTAAAGAGCAACTTGATGGAAAGCATTGCAGGACTGTGCCAGTAGCCAGGAAGGCTAATGACACCTTGAAGGGAACGTCTCACCAATTATAAAGTGAATAATAACATGAATTGTTCCACAGTGAAAAATAAAGTCCGGATTTGTGACTTTGCCATACATAACTTTTAAGTTCAACAACTTCAAACTTTCCCTTGACGGCGATGATTCGTCAGGAACACGCCTCCTCATACTTTCAATGACTGATGCGGAAGGGAAGTGGGACCCTGACCCACTACTGACTTGGGGAAATTGCTGTGACCTCTCGAGACTTTTGGGAGGAAGCCAAACTTGGCACGTACGGGCCAGGGTGCTATGGTCGCCTTCATTGACACCAAAGACCTTTGCTCGGCCAACCTCCTTCAGTCAATTATTCTCTCTCTCTCTCACGCACACGCACACACACACACGCACACACACACACACACACACGGAGCTCCCGCTGAATGGATTAGGTTACCGTCTCAGAAGCGATTTTGGCCTCTGTTTCGCAAAACTCGCGCCATTTGCATCCTGGGAGCAGAGGAATGCCCCAGTCATTAACACCAGCGGCTTCCCGTACAAAAGGTCTGCATTCATGAGTCATCCTGGAGACCAGATGTTCCCGTGAAGTGTGAATGAGTGTGTATTGCTGGGTGGGGAGACATCGTAGGTGCTGAGGCACAACGGATCAGGCCATGTGTGCGTCTGGGGGCCCCCCCCCAGGGCCTTTGTGGTGCACGGGTCACCATTGAAAAGATGAGATGGGAGGATCATGCACGCTCCCATGCGCACTTAGGAAAACATGTATGTGCATTTAACATTTCATTTGATGAATGTGAACCTCCTAACAAGGCCTTGCTCTGTATATGTTTGGTCATACTCAAGTTAAGAAAATATACCAATTAGGGCATGTCCACATGAACACGAATGCTGCTTCTCCCACAATCGCGTCATTATGTCATTTTTAAATCCACCTTATATAAGGTGTCGTGTTTAATGCACTTATATTACCTACTTACGCATGACACTATATTGATAGATACTTTTGCTTATAAAAATCCCAAAATGTTAATGCGTTATGTCAGTTGCTGAGTTGATTTTGATCATATTTGAATGACAGTTGGGGCATCAGAACAAATGACCAAAGGCATGTGTTGAATAACAAATGGCAACCTAATTTTCACATAGACAAAAGATTGGTGACATTAGAATTTATTAAAATGCTGTTGTGTGTGGGGGTGGGAAATGACATATATATCAATGCCCTTGCTTTCACGAGGATTTATAATTTCACTGATTTTTGTTTTTATTTGTTTCATTGGATTTAATGATGACAGACAAAGGGTCACATTTTCACTTTTGTTAAACTTAATGTTTTAACTCTATTTCACATGGGCAATTGATATTTAGCTGTATTGGCATCATTTTGGAAGTCCGCTATCGGCGGGGGAAAGGGACCTTTGAAATGCAATGGGGGGGGGAAATGGGGTCAATAATTCTGAAAAATCCACTGATATACATTCCATGAAAAATGCAATGGAGAAACGAGAAAGATAAAAATGTATACTGCTC
The DNA here is from genome assembly GCA_018466805.1 of Hippocampus abdominalis. Classification (NCBI taxonomy): domain Eukaryota; kingdom Metazoa; phylum Chordata; class Actinopteri; order Syngnathiformes; family Syngnathidae; genus Hippocampus; species Hippocampus abdominalis. Next base: position 9,549,370 of record CM031701.1, on the reverse strand, counting down.
AAAAAAAAAAAAGGGAACACTTAAACAGCACAATTAAACTCCAAGTGTCCGCTTTACTTTTGGAGCACTTTATATAAAAAAATACGGGGAAAAACAAATTATCAATAAAAAAACCGCGATTGCCAAACCTCGAGTATGGGTAGGTCCGCTTTATATCACACATTTTATTCACCTTTTTTCCCTGTACAAAGTTGTTCAATGACCAAAGTTGATCAAGTTCTAAGGCTACACGGAATAATTTAATTTGCCAACATGCCAAGACTGCACACTCTGCAAAACCTTCCAAAAAGACGCGAGCTATTAACTGGTTCACATGAAGAAAAACTCTCATAAAAATAATGAAATCTCATTTCATCACCATTGCCGGAAAAATTGAATCTCATTATGTCGCCACTGATTGATGATTAAAAAAAAACTGCTTTGCTTATATCAACTCTTTAATGTCTATCCCAGTAGAAAACAAGCATGTGCAAGTTCCCATGAAACTCGTTCATCCTAGTGACCAATGGGGGAAAATCCACCACAATTACAAAAACCAAAACCTGAACAGCCAGTTAATTATATACCGCCAGTGAGAGCTCTGCAAACACTCGACAAAAGTGTTCCACTTTGATGTGGCACTTTATTTTGATGGAGCGACGCCATGAAGCCTATCGCGTTCAAGTCGGCCCGTTGCTCCTTCAGCAGCTGCCTCCTTCGTGGTGAAACAAACTGACAAATACAGGCCAACGCAGAAACATTTGTCTGCTCTTTGAAATACAGCAGTTGATTTGAATAATGTCGGTCTTCAAAAATAGTTCTTACTTTAGATGCCTTGCAAAGCCGGTTCACAGAGTGGTGGTGGAGTGACCAAATGAACAACACATTTTCAGCGATGTGTGATGGTTAGTGTGGGAACTTGGGGTCAAGCAGCTACTCAGTTGGTATTCATTTGCATTTAAAGGACAACTTATTAGTTTGGGGTTTTAGTGCCGTTGGAGTCCAAAGGTGGAGTACCCAACGGCGGCGAAGCCAAAGAAGTGAGGCTGGGGAGCACTTGTATTCTCAAAAAAGTAGGCTATATATTGGAGAAAAAAAAGGCAAACAAATTTCATGGAAAAGGTACATACTAAATGAATAAAGCTAAAAAAAAAAATCTAAATTCAGTGATAATTTTACAGTTTACCACCAGCGAGTCCCAGGGACTCGCGGATCAGAAAAGTACGAGTCCCATTATGCATTTCGAGGGTCCCAAATTTCGAATTCTGAAATGGTCTACCTATTCAATTGCATATGATTCTAACACAAAAAACAACATATACATACAATTATAAATAAATGCTGCAAACATTTTAATAATTCAGTAGCAGGCCTGAGGATTTTGGAAATTCACGTGAACCGTTTTTCGGTTCCGTCGGATTACCCAAATGGGAAACCACGGTAACTAATTTTTGGGTCCCGTAAACGTACATCATGGGAACCCATTTTTCTATTTTGACTGATATTCATAATCAAGAATTCTGAAACGCTAAAGTATAATGTTTCAAGGGTAAATGTTTGAAAACTATGCATTAACAATGAACATTCCATCAGTAGCTGTGTACTCCAGGTTTATTCAATAAAATAAATGGATCAAAATATGTTGTACTCATATAGCACCATGAATACAACATACCACAAAATCAGAGTATTTTTTCCCATCTCACACTGCAAAGATTAATTTACTGGTAATTATTAATACAGGTAAGTATTGATGTGGCTTGACATCCTGTGTGTGTGTGTGTGTGTGTGCGTGTGCGTGTGTGTCTCATAGTTTTTTGTTGTTGTTTTGATTGAGAAATTTCCTTGCGTTCCAAAAACGCACATTATTTGGAACTGTGCGTCCCGCGGGAAAATTGCGCGTCTGGGACGCAGAGGTAACGAGATGGCTGACTAAATGCAAAAAAACACAATCTAATATCAAACGCACACCAACACTGAGAAAAAAACAAAACAAAAAAATCGCCAGCTCCATAATACAAGACATTAAAGCGGAGTCCATGCTATTATCTCGAAATTCCAAGACAGTGCCAATTATATAAACATGAAAGCCTCGGCACCCTTCAGTAAAACGCTTCCGCGTTATCCGGCATCTAAATGGCCATTAGCCGGACTAACCAAATTAGCGGAATAAGCTCCAACACGAGTGTCCATTGTCCTTCCATCACGGGAAAAATTTGAGGATTGCTGCATTGCATTCCGATCAAATGTGCTGCACTCTCGCCATGTTGACAGGCTCTAACTGCTCCAAAATGCAGCCCCACATATTTGTCTGCCTAACTGACACTTGAATGAATAAATTGGGCGATAGCTCCATCACCTACCTGACTACCTCGACCCATTTTCTCCCCAAATGAACAATAGGAGCGAGGCGCTTGTCAAGGCCCACATTCATGCCTTGACATACCACATATGAGCAACAGAAATAGAAGTATTAGATTCTCTGCAGCAAATTGCTTCAAGGGCGTTTTAATTATATGGATGAGCTGTCCAATATTCATGCTTGACAGGGAACAGAAACAAATGGTGAACAAGGTAGCTTGGTGGAGACTCCCACCAGAGATGTCCGTGAAAGGTATCCGTCCACGGAATATATTCCGTTTCAAAAAGTGAAGACCTCCGCCATCATAATTGCATCTGAATTACACACACACACAAAAAAAAGTACACACAAAAGATTCGAAATCTGAGGCAACTGGTTGAAATGGACTCAGTTCAAAAGAGACAAGCGTGTATGCGTCTGACCTTCGACATGTTTTATTTACGCTTCTTTCAACAACACGGGTTGTGAAACGAGACTTCAAGTTGGGGAGATGACACAAGCTTTTGAGCATGACTTAACACATTGAACACATCAAGCAAACTGTTCTTTTTGGGCCTCATCTTCTTTCAAAGAGTTTGGATTGAAATAAAATGTGTCAAAGTGTCTCAGCATGTAAAACATTTCACATCCTCGGTGGCTTGTAAAGGGAAGGCTGAAATAAAAGAGGAAGGAAGGCAAAGTAGAGTGGGAAAACACCGTCTGCCTTTTAAGTATATTTAAATTATTCCCAATTTGGGGAAAAAAGACAATTAAATGAGCTTATCAAGCCATAAATCAGCAGGCCAGGAATTAAAAAAAGTACAAAAGAAACAAACAGCCAACGTCATGCTGCTTTGAATGTGTGCCGTCTTCCCCCCACACTGCAGGAGTTCAAAAGAATAATAACTTTGCCCTCACTCATCACCACCCAGAGAAGCGTTAGGTCAGCTCATAATATTGTTATGTGGTGTGTTTTTTTTTTTTTTTTTTAATTAGTTACCCCAACCGGATCACTGGGGACATGCAGCAATGGGTACATGGTGAAAAGTGCGAACCAGACTGGTGATTAAAGTGATGCAGGCGACATGGAAAGAATACACATTTTTTTCAGATGACGTTTTTCTGTCGTATCTTTTAGATTCAGTGCTGAGTCGCGGTGGCGCAAAGGGGCCATCAATGGAGGAACATGTTGAGGGAGAGGTAAAAATGTAACCAAGATGGCTTTAATTTAAATATATGGAGATTCTGAGCTACAGTATATGTTGTATTGGTATTTTAGTTCAATTCATGGATGATGATCCGGGGCAAAGAATTCAAGCCTCTAGTGTGCTTCTGACATTTGCAAAAATAAACCTGACTAGTTTTTTGTGTGGTTTTTTTTTTTCATTTCTGTACTACATCTGCATTATTGGGTTTGTAAACTTTCCCCACTGGCTCGGTTTCTTTTCACATGCTTAAAAAAATAAATAAAATAAAAATAAAAGAAAAGGAAAAAATCCCTAAACAAACTATCCAATCATACCAAAATGGGTCAAAAGAAAATGTAAGCGACTTTGAGATTGCAACAAAGAAAACGGCTGGGAGAAGGCACTCGTGAGTAAAACCAGAGCACATCATCACAATGTGAAACCTCAAAAATTACATGGATGGTCGAGCAGGTTGCTGTAGATGAACAAAATGTGAACCAAGTGTACCGGAGGAAGGGATAATTTGACAAAACAAAACATCCAGTGGGATTTGATTGAGGTAAGATTGCTTACTGACCACAACCAAACCATGTCAAGTTTGTTTGCAAGGGGTTTCATGAACAGATTGGCCTCATCCACTCCAGAGTTTAATAAGGCGGTTCAAATTACATTGAATTAGTTCAACAAGTAACGATTAATTTAATACATCCATTAATCTGTTGATTATTTTGTCGATTAATCGTGTTTAATTTTTTTTTCTTCTAATTTTGTCCAGTGATCTAAAATTAGCAGTGACCTGAATGTTGGCAAAAATATTCAGGAAAACATGCATGAAACAATGGTTATTTATCTATAACTAAAATATATATTGCTTTTACATTTCCAGATACTTGCTGGAGATGAGGCCAAAAATGCACATCGGATTGCATAAGGCTGCAACATAACACACGAAAACATTTTTAGGGGATATCAACACTGAATATACTGCACATAAGATGTTCTCTTGCCATGGATCATGCTAAACGGTGATGTAGTACGCACTGGACTTAAAGACACAGTTGTGATGTGCTTTTTTTTTTTTTTATATATTCCTGAACGGGTGCCGAAAAATGATCGCAGAGGTGAAGAGAATTATGACAGGCTTTATTTAATTCATTGCTATTTCAGGCTTTTCCTCTAGTATCCACAGGATCCTACATTGAGCCAGCTCCGCCTCCAAACAGCTCCAGTTCAACCATCACTCAGCACAGACCAATTCCAGCCAAAGCCTCAGCTGCCTTAATGAGTGGAACACGAGCCATTGCAGATTGGAATCAAAGGGGAAAATAATGACTGATGCTAATACTTAAGCCATCTTAACATTTCTTTCCATTCTTTTTTGAGCTCCTCCTCCAAAGAGCCCAGCGGAAGTCAAACAAAAAGCAGATCATGCAGGTAGCCCATAAAGACCGCAAGCCAGTGAAAGCTTCATGGAGAAAAAAAAAAGAGGGAGGGCATGAGCTTGCCCCGATTGCTGAAACTTGCAAATGGACTCATCACCTGAGGGGATTCAAGCCCGGACCTCACAGCCATCTCGGATTGTGTATCGGCATGAGTGCGTGTGCGCGCGCTTATCCATGTATGTGCGTTCTCATCGTGCAATGACCCAACTGACTGAGGCCAAAACAAGAAGGCATCTGTTGGAGCAAAACTGGCAGAGACATTTAAGGACGAGCCCAGTGTGCCCTGGTCCCATCTGAGCTTTCCTCGCAAAGAGGCGAAGGGTCCTACTGACAATTAACCATCCGTCCACCTCACTGGCATGCATTAAAAGTTTGCTAAAAGTCATCGAAAAATATTCTAGATGTTATTTTAACAGTATGTGTCTGAGGGCTACAACACGTTTTCCGAAACCTCCGATCAGATTCTTCTTACTGTTTTGCAACAAGAAGGAGAAGTAAACTATTTCTTATTGTAGATTTTTTGTCCTCCTCACAGAAACGAAGGACATTTGTAATGGTGTGCCCCAGCAGCATTGACCACTTGAAATTAAAATAAATGGCTCCTAGTTTTTTTCCCCCCATTAATTTACCTTTTTGCAAAGTGATGCAGAATGTATATGATAGATTAAAAAAAACAATACTGTGTTTTTAAAATTAAGCAGTACACTATTTACTGTGCACATATACTCACACATTCAATATATATATATATATATATATATATATATATATATATATATATATATATTTTTTTTAATAAAAATATTTTATATTATATATGTATATTTATCTATACACACGCACACACACACACACACACACACACACACACACACACACACCTTATCCAATGTGACAATAAGGAGGTGCAAACACAGAAGCAGCTGTATACTAACACAAGAATTTCTGTCCATTTCACACTCCGATGCCTGCAAAAACCCGCCAGTCCGGATTCTAACCATGTTCGTGCCGCATCCCTGCTAGGATGCAATTCCCCAAAACATCAAGTCACTCCAAACGCTGCTGTATGCCACTGTGCAATCTGCATTACATGCTCTGAGAATCCACAAGGACACCAGATGCTGCACGGGGCCAAAGAGAGGCGCTGGCCTCACGTGCCAGTGACACGTAAACTATATTCATACAGAATAGTCATTCCCAAACTGTGGTATGATATTTAATCGCATATTTATAATTCATTTTTCCAAGTTTGTCTCCCCCCCCAAAAAATAAATAAATAAAATGATCATATTGAACTGGACTGACTTGTGGCAGATATTAATAAAAAAAATAAAAACGAAAAACAAAAAAAAACCAAACATCGCCCTAAATCCACTTGATGCATTTGTATAGTATTGTAACGATATTGTCATCACTATTCTTAATTTTGCCTTACCAAAACACTTTTCAGAGGAACTGGTCGCTCGAATTGGCTGAAGCTTCAATCCAGCATGTGGGAGTCAACCAAAAATAAAAATAAGAAATAAGTACATATACAAGCTGTTTTTCCGCCACACTGAAATGACACCTTTTTCCCAACTCAGCTTCAAAATGATTTTCTGTTTTAAACCATAACCACTTTACAAGTGAACTATATTCATGCACAGAAAAACCCACTAAAACATGGTATCTATTGGGAAGCTAATAGTGGATTACATGATTTGACTTGACATGGCTGAAAACACAAATTTAAACTCGGACAGCCACCAAGCTACCACTCGATCATCGTAAATTAACTTCAGGCTCGTGTTGGTAGAAAAGACAAAAGAAAAAAAAAGAAAAAGAAAATATGAGCCATATATTTTCTGCTGCCAAATGGGCATTGTGCAATTTCTTGGTCAATTTACAAACCCTTCTGGTTTGACTTGGCTGCCGCCAGCCCCCGGTACGCGCAGCCAGTGGGTTTCAATCAGAGCCGAGCTTGTTGGGCAGCATCCTGTTAATTAACTGATTGATAATTCCTGGGTTGGTTTCCCTTTAATTACGGACCTGATTGTAAACAAATGTGGTGATCCAGCGAATTGCAAGTGACCTGGACAAAAGGAGGGCAACAGTTTTCCCAAAGCCATGCTGATATTGTCCGCAAGCCACACTCGATTTCTGTTTGAGTGATTATCACATTTTCATTTGAAAAATGCTTTACGAAATATTTTCACAGCATTTTCAAACATTCAAGGAGCTTATGATTGCGTATCATTAATTTTATGGAAAAATAAACATACTCATTTTTTTCTCTCGCTCCGATTCCCTAATTATGATGCACACGTTGATATGTAAATTTCCTCATCATGTTAATAGTAGTAGCTTGTATAGCTCAATTTAGTTCGTGTGATTTCAGTGTGCACACACCACTTAATACTCTTTGCGAAATCAACAAACACTTTTCGATGTGTTAAGCCTGTTTGGTTTTAACTGTTCCGATCATGTATGCAATCTCAACTTAATTATGGCATCAAATATTTTTGTTTTATTCTGTTAGCTTCTTGACTGCCATGGTGCAGTTTGTGTGAGTACAATCATAATTCAAAAGCCTAAATTCAGTTTTATATTTTATGTGCTCTGTAATATGAATGAATAAGAATGAGCTGAAATTTTAAGCCTTTGTCACCATGTGTTTTAAAATGTTTTACATTTTTTGCCAGTCAATCATAGGGCACATATCGACAAAAACAGACACCTTTAACTTGATTTTGTGGAACCAGAGAATCACTACACTATTTTAAAAATGTGTACTGTATCAATTCCATTTTAGTGAATGAAGCAATTGAAAATATTTTTTTGAATTTTTAACTCTAGGGCCCAAGCTCCTAGTTGCGTTCTGAGGGCACTGTTCCATTTATATCCATCACAGTATGTTTAAGCTTGGCATGATAGAAGAGGGCCGTGCCTTGCAAGTGATGCGCTGGCGAAAGGCTGCGTGAGAAGATGGGAGGCTGTATGTGAGCCAGACAGCAGCTGATTGAAGGGGGCTGGAAAGTCATTCTGCCATGTGGAGCAGTGTTGTGCAGCAGCTGCAATCAAGGCCTTTATGGTGACCATTACTTCCAGTCGATGGGGAGGAAAGGAAACCTCCTCATTACGGCTGTCTGACAGGGATCAAGGCCAGTCAAAGCTACAGTACACACACTCCGAGCTAACCACGACCCGCTTGCCCACCTTCCACTGACATCAACACCAGAGGGAAGACGAGGGAGGAAAAACAAAGATGGCTTTCATGACATACCGTTTCCCTCTCACCTCCTAAAGGAGGACTCATGCTTTGAATTGCTGGTAGGAGAAAGAGGTTTTTTTTCCCCCCACGATTTGGTAATGAACTAAATGCTTTGGAAGATTTTCTCTTGGAAATGTATGCGTAAGGTCTCCATAAAGAGAGCACAAAAGGGGGGGGGAAACACCCAACAACCTAATTTTCAATTAAGACGGTTCGACATATGTCTGCAATTCAACAAAAATTCACATTAGTCTTTTGTTTACAGTGCATCATCAACACCGGAGATTTGGCAATGCTCGTACACAGGCATGATAACATCTCATCACTTGTTTACACGCAGACGCGTTTTTCTCTATCTGGACGGGGCAATGTTTCCCCGTTTGTTTGTTATTGTGTCAAATTATGAATCAACAGTGATGAGACAATTTCATTATATTTGATCTGTTATGACGCAAGGAACATGTCACCTAAACAAAGTGTTTACAAGAGTAGTGCAGTGCCAGAAAAAAAACAGACGGATAATATTAAAAAGCTTTTCCAGACAACGAGCTGTTTGTGTCCATTTATAGCTCCTGATTGCATTCTTTACTCTATCCATTTCTATGCTTCACATGGATTTAGATCGAAACTACTCCATCACCATTGAAGTATCATGTTAAAAAGTGTGTACCATGGATATCATATTAAGGGGCAAATTTTGACATAGTAGCTTTTCGCCCAACAATAACCGTATGCAATATGTTGCAGTATTAAGTCTCATTGCATGCACTTCACTCTTAAAACAGCTGGGTTAAAAATACATTTTAACCCAAATATCAGTCTCTAGTTTGCTAGTTGTGTGTTTTTTTAAATACCACATTTATGCCACATCTATTCTGATAATAATATATATTTATTTGAGATGTAGTATTTTATGACTTTTCAAAAAAATATTCAATAGCAAAAAACAATAAAATATTTGAAAAAGATTACGATTCAGTAAAGCAAAATAGCGTATATATATACAGTATACATATATATATATATATATATATATATATATATATATATATATATATATATATATATATAAAAATCATAAAACATTTTAAAATTTGCTCCATGTACAGCACTTTGTATACAGCGATGGCTGTTTTAAAGTGCTCTATAAACACACTTGAGTTGGTAAAAGATTACCATACACTGAAACTAAGTAGTCAGCAGGCGTAAACATACTGTATGAAAATCTACATGAACAATTCGAGAAAAACTTTTTCGACAATTAAAAATCATTTCTTTGTAAGAGAGGGATTTAAAACAGATTTTTTTTTTATACTGCGTTATATTGGAGCATGCAAGGTCACCGCAGATTTCAATGATAAAAGGATGTCAATAAAACAAAGCCAACAACCAACCAAAAGGAAAAATCCCTTAATTTAGTATTCATAACATCAAATCCAACCAAAAACCTTTGAAGGTTAAGTCTAGGTCAAAGTGCTCTCCTTTCAGCTTGAACACACTCAAGAATAATTCGTAGACAAGAACAAGCTCCCACCTAACCCATTAAAAAAAAAAAGAAAAAAAAAAAGGAGCGAGAGCCTAACCTTCAGGTCAGGCAGCAGACAGCAAAAACAGAATCCACCATCCTACCTTTGCTTGTCATGTCAACTGAGATAATAAGGGCTTCGACTGGGGGCATGACATTTACACATTTTGATACAAGAGTGGGGCCACTGAGCGTCCCTGTCAAGTGCCAAAGAATAGAAATACAGTATTTGAATAGCCTTGAATCCAACACCGCTATGCTCCTCAGACAATAGGTGCAGCACTAATCCCCCTTCATGGGCTCTGCATCCCCTGTCATGGCCACTGGTGAAGCATGCTGAGATGCTGCCTTGGCGACTGACACGTCAACAAAGACGGCGTCCCTGGCCTCTGCTGGGGCTACTTGCTCTGCACTGCCGTGCGTGGAATCTGCATTAGGAGGGAAGAAAAGCCGAGAGCAACCTGTTAAACAAAAAGCTGCCAGGGTGCTGGGACCCCTGGTAAGAAGCTCGGTGTGGCCACCCATCAAATGTGCTGAGCCAGGCCGACAGTGCATCCCTCGCCCACCCCTTGGCAGCCCACCCCTATCAGTCTGGTGTCTTTGGGTTGGAACCGCTCTTGTATCCACCGCTCGGGCGAATCTGACAGCTGTTAGCATGGAGGCTTTTTCGCTCAAGACATCTCTCCATCCACAAACAATAACCCCCGCGGCCCTCGCCGAGCTTGAGAGCCGACCCTTAAAAGACAAGGTGGGGAAAATGAGCTGACAGTGTCACTCGTACGCCACTTGCATTTCACACTCCACAGACTCACCGTGACAGATCATTTTCACCCCAAGATAATAGCATCGAGCAATAAGTGACACTGTTTGATATGATATCTTTTGCGCTAAATAAGTCAAACACCACGTGGATGCGGTTCATTGGGAAATTAGTCGCAAGAGGGCAGCGGGATGTGAGAAACGGGTGATGCTCTTGCTGATGGCCGTGACATCACACGGCATGCTTTGCAGGTTGGAACAGAAATGTTTATGTGCTCTTTTAAACAATACACATATTTATGTCAAAAACTGGTTAAACTATCGCATGTTTTCCAATATCCTGCAGGCCTGATTAAAATAAATGAAAAAAAATGTATATAAAAAATGTATATATTGTATATGTACATACAGTATATATATATACACATACAGTATATATATATACAGTATGTATATATATATATATATATATACAGTATATATATACATATACTGTATGTATATATATATATATATACAGTATATATATACATACAGTATATATATATATATATATATATATATATATCTATATATACATATATAGATATATATATATAGTCCAACCTCGGTTTTCGTCCATAATCCGTTCCAGAAGGCTGTCCGAAAACCGAAATTGTTTGAAAAACGAAACCACGCACTTTTTAAAATAAAAATGTTTATTGAACACGTCTGCTCACAATGGAAAGCAACACGAGGAAGCGTCACGTCCTTGTTTAAGGAAGGCGAGAGGAGTCAAATGGTGCATTCAAGTGCGCTCAGTTTGTTCGAGAGCCGAAATGTATTCGTCATCCGAGGCATAAAAAACTCGAAAATTGAATTGGATGAGAACCGAGATGTTCGAAAACCGAGGTTTGTGTGTGTGTGTAGGTACATATACATATATATATATATATATACATGCAAGATGTGTTTGTGATACAGGATAATATATAGTATATAAAGTAAAAACAAAAATTGGAATGAATATTAGAATTAAATATGATAAAATATTATTGTGCGTGCGTGTGTGTGTGTGTGTGTGTGTGTGTGTGTGTGTGTGTGTGTGTACTCAGAAAGGGTTTTGCATACCTCCAGGATTGGGCCGAAAGTCAGAATAAAAAAAACAAAACATTCAATTAAACTGCATCAAGAAACTATCATGTCTTTCAAACACGAAGGCATGATATGTTTCCCCACACTCCTATGAATTTGAATAAATGCATCGAGAGCAACACATTGACATGTCTTGGAACAGTTGAGGGTGACATTCAGCTCACAAGACAGACAAGCACACACAAGCACGCATGCAAACTCGCACATACACAAAGAGACGAGCAAACCTATCGTATTTACCACACAGTCGATACATGCAGACTTAAGAACACATTGAATCCCCTCTCAGGTGTACATCCCTGTCAGCAGAGCTATACTGCCCGTTTACCTTGCCCCAGGCCATTCGCGGGACAGCCAATCTGCCGTCTCCCGCATCTCCAAAGACATGTCGCCCTGTTTATCTCCTCATTGACTCTCAGAGGAAGGCTGAGATTGACAGTGATGCTTCCCACTTCACTTAAGTCCTTTTTAGCCAAGCAAGCCGGTGCGGAATCACCTGTTAATAATACATCGCGGCCTACTTATTCCATTGATAAGCGCCACTTCACCTCTGCGAAATACAGCAGAGGAGAGACGTTAGATGCCAGTCACTTTTGAGAAGACTTTTACTTGTTCGGAAATATTTTTAGCAAAAAGAAAAAAAATAAATAAAAAAAATAAGCCAAAATAAACAAGTCAGAGTTGTATTTGTTTCTCCGAAAGTCTGGACAAATGATTCGGTGCCCATTTTGTCCAGCGTGTCAACACAATTAGGAGAAGCCCCCGCTGCTGACTGCTGACAGAAGTGTTGAGACAACATGTAATGTAGGTTTATCATGCCTTGACAGATTGGGAAGACAGAGCGGGATTGTCATAACATCCCTAAACAGGAGCGACGCAGTTGATTGAGACTAATTGACAGCAGGAGAGGTAAAACTTCAGGGTGATGTGTTTAATTTTTTCCTCACCTGCCATTTACCTGTCATTACCTGACAGGAAGCAACGCTCCTTATTGCCGATGCACGCTGTTCACCTGACACCTCCTCCAAGCTAACGCTATAGCGGCGGTAGAGGACAAGCCAAAAGGGCATCAGGTGAGAGTGCGAGCTGGGCTGGCCCTTGTCCTCGTCTGTCGGAGATTATTTCGCGGGTCACGACTGGCGCGCCGGTGGTTTGTCACGCGCCGCTTGCCGTAATGTCACCGAGACCACCCTTGCAGAACTCGGTCCAGCTGGGGGCCGTCACGCCGCCTTGTCACATCTCAACTAAGCAGTCCGTGACTTTTAAAAACACCCTGACGAGTGTGCGAGATGCTAATTTAGCAAGGGTAACGCAGAAGGGAAAGTGTGTTCTGAAAGACGCAAACAAATCACTCTTTTGAATAAAGTGCCAGTCTGGGTAAGGCGAAATATTGCAAGGGGCTCTTCTCTGTGATACTGGGGTTTGTACGTGAATGATAAACGAAATAAATAAAAATCACGGCAAGAGCGTTGATACCGTTTGTGGTTGCTGTCCTCAAAATCCTGCAGTCTCGTGAGCGTGCGACGTGATAATCAGAAGTTATCAGCTGCATTAGTTAGCTATTGAGACCCTTAGATGTGACTATCAGGGCCTACAAGGCACAGATTAAAAAAAAAAACTCTTGAGCAAGCTTGTTTGAATTGTGCTCACCTTCAAACATGCCCAAAGAGAGAAGAGTCACTTGGGGGAGATAAAAGGTTGTCTGCAAGCGGAGCAATTTGTAGTTCCTTTTTTCATCCCGAAGACATCACTTATTGGGTAAAATTCTCATCGCTGCCCAAAGTACTTCTCCTCATTATGCTTTAAAGATCTGTCCTTCTCTCTTTTTGTGGTGTCCTCTTTGATTACATAAGTACAGATGCAAATTTGAAACATCCAAGTATTACTTGTCTTGTGGAAAGTGGGGATGGAGGAAATGGAGGCCTTGTACATAGAACGTATAAAATTCGGTTTTGCAGTTGCATTGTTACATCTGCCAGTGTATGACGATAGTGTGCGTGCCCTTGTGTGTAAGGTGTTGGTAATTTCGCTCTCATCTTCAGTCTGCTAATTAACAGGGCAGCATAACGAATGCACATGATCAGCTGCAGGCCTCTATAGGACATGTATGACTTACTACGTGCCTTTTTGTGGGATTTTGGTCATGCCCAAAGTACTTTAGAGGCTCGATTCCCATATGGAATCAAGTTGGCACGTTTTTTTGCACGTCAGATAATGACAATTTTCCACGTGCACAGCTTTTACTCACCTATATAGCATCATTTATATAGTGTTTGTATACGGTGTCTTTTTTCAGAAATTCACATTTATCTGTGTGTCAGTCACTGGAATACCCTCCAATGGATACTGTAGAGTACAAAGTAATAATACTGCAGTGCCCTGACCCAAGACACAGGAATGAGGAATCTACTTGACCAGCCATGGGTCACACACTTAGGATCGAAATGACAAGCGTAGAACTTTGGGTGACCAGGTGGTATCTGATTTTGTCAATGTCAACCCAGGTAGGTACTGTAAATTACAAAAGAGATGTATGCATTACTCTAACTGGGACAAATACTGAATCAGACTTTGTGTACCGGTAATCTCATTGCTTCAGCAAAATTGAATGTTTCTGATTCTGAGGACATTTTTGTTTTAAAACCGTGCTCCAGTGTAACAAAGCAAGGGACATGAAAGAAATGCTTGTATGAATTTGCTGCGGGAGAGCTACAGCCATCATTTTTGGCCTATACCACAACAGAAATGGTGAGCCAGGTTCGACCTCATGTTCAACATAAATGAAAAATTACAAAGGCTATGCTCCAAAATCTTGTCGAATGTCTTCTCAGACCTCATTAACAACAGCTTTATTGGCCAGGTGTCCCAAGATCGTTTTTTTTTTTGGTTTTTTTTTTGCACATGGTGTGTACTACATTAGCCTGTTTATTAAATAAAGGTCCCCTTAGCTTCTTCATATGGTTCTCTGTAGTCTGCCTTTGGTGCACTTAATCGCACAGAGGAGTCGTCGTGTCTAAGCAGAGCCTACTGTACATAACACAGCACTCTCTCCTCACACAAACTGCTTCTCTCTCTCTCTCTCTCTCTCTCTGCCATTAATCCATCCCTCCATCTGGAATACCTGATTTGGCTGAGAGCTTTTATACTTCCCTTCACTGCCTCCGCCTTATTCCTGAGACTCGCGAACCGCAATGTGCTGATTTGAAAACACATGCACACAATGGAAGAATTATCCAATTACACTCGCTACAAGAAGATCTAAAAGCCCGGGCCAAGCCACAATGCTTTTCTGTCTAATAGCACATCGGATGTGTCTCATTGATATCCTATTTCGAGGCTCGTGTAGCATACAGCAGGTTGCTATGTCACCTGCTGTATGGTGTCACAATATAACCAACATAAAACTCCAGGAAGCCTATTTAATTTAGAAATGGGGGTTGGATAGGTGGGTTTTCTACATTAAAATAATTCTGCACCGTTGCATCTACAGAGAGCATCTTCTAATAATGAGATATCATTTTATTGTACAACAAAATAAATGTATCACAAAAAAAAAAAGTAAAAAGCAGCCAGGCAAACTTGAGTTCCTGATATTTACAAAGTTCAGAATAATAACAATGCTAATGTCAATAAAAACACAATAATGTCCCAACCTGATTATGCAGCCTGTATGGGGAATAGAAAATTACATTTGATATTTGAGAACTTGCCTCTGTCTGTATTGTATTACACATAGGCTGGGTGGTGGAGGCGGCCTGAAATGTAATAAACATGACAACAAATTTAAAATGCATATTAACCCAGGATAAGGTAGGGATTGCACTTTTTTTTTTTCCTGAAGTAATTACGAGGTTTTATTCATTTGTGTCATTAGTCAAAATGACAGCTGCTCCCCTCAGGCCGGACTATTCTTCTCTTGCGCTCGGCCGACAGGGAAGGAATAATAATAAATGTTTACAACACTCAGGTAACAGAGTAAATATTGGACTCATCAATTATGGGGGTAAGGGACCCAGCCATCAAATCCCATGTTTATTGTTACTGTTGGGGCAACATAAAACCTGACAGTGGCTGGTGGTCACACAATATGCCCTCGCAAGGGAAAGCTGCGCGCACAGACACACACACACACACACACACACACACACACACACACACACACACACACACACACACACACAGATATACAAGCTGAACAGCTTTCTGTTGTCGAGTTCTCTCACCTACGTCAAGAAAGAAAGATAAGAAGCTTCTTAATATGATGTTGGGCGAAGCTAAGATGGACGCTGATAGGGACAAAACTTTTGAATAAGACTGGACTGTTGTCACCAAGGGTAAATTATGCTCGACAATTGTAGGAGAAGCACCAGAGTGTGAAAAACTTTCTACATAAAAAAAAAAAAAAAGATAAAATAAGGTTGGGTTCTTTTGTCAAGGAAAGTGTGATTCTTTGTTGTTATAAATGTGGTAAAGAAAACTGCGTTGAATTACTTCTTTTCCTTGCCAGAAGGAAAATCAAAACACTGAAAAGAATAAAAATGTTTCGCAAATGAAGTCATACAATTTCAACAATAAAGTTCCAATAGTGGGAAAAAGTTGTTATATGAAAGCAATGAACTTGAAATTGTAAAAAAAAAAAAGTCTAATCATGAGAACAATGTTTTTCACATCACATTATATTACAAAAATGATGGAAAGGAGCCAAGGACAGTGTGACATTTCGGTAAAATAAATTTAAAAAAATTAAAAATTAAGCAAATAATGTTTTTCCTATAACATTAGCTCATATAGTTAATTTCTGGTCAAATATAAAATATTTCCTTTTCATCCATATTAACATTTTTAATGTATTTTTAAAAAAATGTATCCTTGAGTGTGGGCCCAGGGATCACCAACGTGATACCCGCGGCCAGATAGCCCCCAAGGACCACATGAGTAGCTCGGGGGCCAGTTCGAAACGCAGCTTACCATTGATTAGACCTTGTGATTTTTGTGAATGGAACAGAAGTGAAAATATAAAAATTGGCAGAGATTTATTGAAACATACTCTTGCATATTATCGTTATTTGTCATTGTGAGAAATCATCAAGCTGATCAGTCTGTTTACATAAAATGAATATCACTAACTATTAATAAAAAAACATTCTTAAAGTTGATTTGAGCAATTTTGTTATTTCAAAAGTGTGTATCAAACTGGTAGGCTTGGCGTAAAAAGTAGCTCACAGTTTGAAAGAGGTTGGTGAACCACGGTGGGGCCTTACTTCCAATTCTTTATTTGTTGACAGCGCATTTTGGCCAGAAAAACTAGTTGCAAGAAACGGGAATTAATCATGTGTCTCATTTCCCCTAAACCCCCTCATTACAACACTGCATGATTGCTGAGTTGGTTTTGCAAGCAGCTGTTTATTGGGACCAGATGAACACACTTACAGGTGTTTCCTTTCTCTGTGGTCATATTAAAAGCTTCCAATATGAAAAGAACCTGCAGGTGCTTCCAGACTGATGGAAATGATATCTGTACATGTTCTGTTCAGATTTTTTATTTTTTTTTTTGCAAGCCAAACACAACAAACGGATTTCATTTTGCAGCCTCAGCGTCCCCTGAGAAACTGTTTTTGGCGACTGAAAGCGGAAGGGAGCCGCGAGCGGAGCAGGTGGCGGCAGTATGTAAAGCTTATGAGTGAGCTCCACCGTTACAGCTGTGATCAGAGTTGAGTCGTGACACATAGCTGACTACAAGGAGAGGTGGTGGGGGGGGGGGGGTCATTAACATATATTTATGAACAAGTACTGTACATGTTTACCCCCCCCCCCCCCCCCCCCCCACACACACACACACACACAGTAAATTCTATTGTATTGTAAGGGAAATAAGCACTTCCCAAACTATGCTTCTATTGGGGGGGCACAGTGTGGAGTGTGGAAAAAAAAACAAATACCTCAGCTTGCTGCAAAACACTATGATAACAAAAGAAGACAAACCTCAAAAATATTCGCAGCCATTTGCAAACAGGCATTGGTGCCTTGTGTTGACCCCAGTAGACCGTACTGTAATAAAGGAAGGGCAGGGGGAAGGGAGTTCAAAAGGCGTTGAGTTGGAGAAGAAATGTAGGTAATGCAGTTCTTGTTTATATACAGTTTGTGTAAGGCCGTGGCCTTCATTCCCACTCAGCTCTCGAGCCATTGTCACTGCTGTCTGATGACTGGTGACTTGAGCACGTTGCCCGTGGAGTCGACCTTGGGGAATTTTGATCCAGAAGCAAAAGTGCATGTGATGAGAGGAGTGTGTTTGACAGCAATAGGGGCCCTAGCATCTTGTCTGCTTACCATCCAGGAATTTAGAGCCAATGCCAAGGAAGATAACCATTGTTTTGGGTCATGACAACTCAAATTATTTTTTTTTTATCTGCTTTGATTCTCTCTGAAATTTGTGGTCAATTCTCGCCAAGGCAAAGTTAAAACTTCTCCAACTTTTGACATGGCGTTCCAACCCAGTGAGAATAAAACACTAACAATGGCAAAAGGTAACTTTTTAAAATTTTTCTTTCTCACTTGGCTGTAGAATTAATGAATATTATATGAAGTTTGAGAATTTGGACATTGAATAATGACATTGGTCGCTGAGCCAGGCAGAACGTGCAAAGGTTTTGTTGATCATTGTGAGAAGAGGAAGTTCAATCAGTTTGTTTAGCAGAGAACATAGATTAGCAAGATGGATCGATGGGAGCGAAATCCACACTGAAGTAACTTGACTAGCACGCCGGCTCGCTTCCCCCTCTTCGTTTCTATTCTGTGTACACAGCAGCCGCCGCACCAGCTATTGAACCTTGTGGGTTTGTGCGAGTTGGCTAAAATGGTCTGAGCGTCGACTCCCTTATGCTTAGCAAGTCTTCTCTCGAGTAAGTAAGTGGCATAGTGTCGCCAAAAACGAACAAAAATGGCAAGACAATACAATGACAATAGAAGGGGGCGCGTAACCGAAGCAGCCACCCATGCCAGCGCCATCTTGATCATGTGTTAAGTAACTGTGCTTGGATTTGGATAAGAATTTTGATTTCACATCTTTGTAAAACAACCAAAACAAGAAAAACTCTCCAATAAAGTGGCAAATGAATCGTATAAATAAATAAATGGCTAAAAAAAAGTTGGAAAGATTGCATACTAAATAAATACACCCGTTGAATTTGCAACCCACGTATAAATCAATAACACACAAAAGTGGAGAATCAATTTGAGCAACATATTGAACGGCCATCATCACGCCATATTACAATTGGTGCTGCAGCTGTGCCTCAATCATGGAGTGTGCGAGCCTGCCAAAGAGTGGGAACTCTCTTTCACCCACACACACTCACACACGTATTGCACAGCAAACTAATAAATCGCCCGAACAGACTTTGGCAACGCTGTGATCCACCGCAACCACATCCCTCTTTCCAACAAATAGTCAAACTCCTAATTTGGCGGGATTTAGCAATGAAAATAGTAACTCCCCCTCAAGCGGTCAGCAAGCAAGGCGGTGGGAAGTGAAGGCGAAGCTTCTGGTAAGGCCAACGAAGCGATTTGCGATGGGTGGGAGGGGGTTCAGTAAGTGTCGGGATGATGTCACATGTGTACAAGTGCACACATGAATGGGATCTCGGCTGCAGCTTTGAGACCAGATGACTCTGTGGTTGCATGTCAGCTGTAAGGATTAACATGCAAAAAGTTGAATGCAAGACCTTCTGTTTGACCACTTTCTTGACTCAAGTGCTTCTGCATGCGGATGTTGCATGCCAAAAGGTCAGTCATTTGTCATTATATACGTTAAAAAAATTGTGAATGTCTCCATTGTGAGATATATAAAGGTTTTCTTATTTTATCTTATCTTATTTTATTGGTAAAACACATAGTGACCTGTTCATGAAAGCACAATGATAATATTGCAGGGAGACAAAAGTTGCTGAGACCTCAGCATATCTTGCTAGACTTTTGCTGAGTGAGCTCATCTCATAATTCCCCAAGTGTTGTTGATGCAACCAGGCAAGAGCACAAGCAATATTTTTATCCTTGGTCAATCAGCCTTACGTGCCAAATTCGGCACGCTTTTATTTTTCCAATCGACACAAATTGTTGTTATTGTTAAAATGTAAAACGTGTGCTACACACTTACATTGTGATGTAATTTATACATGTATTTATTTATTTTTTCAATTTGGTCAAAGTCTTGACTTGTGACATTGATGACTTTATTTTGTCTTTGCAAGGCAGGCATGTTCAAAACTGAATACACATAAATATTACATACATTATGATTGCGGATGGATTTTTTTTTTTCCTTTCTTTTTATTTTACACAAACATACAGACAATGCTTTTAGTCCATTCAGTATGGCTGGGTAGGGTGACTGTGCTCAGTGAAAATTAGCTAAATTGTTAGTGGCCTCAGACTGAAAAATTGAACAAAAACAAAAAAGAGGTCATTGAATCAAGGGCGGCCCGGTAGTCCAGTGGTTAGCACGTCGGTTTCACAGTGCAGAGGTACCGGGTTCGATCCCAGCTCCGGCCTCCCTGTGTGGAGTTTGCATGTTCTCCCCGGGCTTGCGTGGGTTTTCTCCGGGTGCTCCGGTTTCCTCCCACATTCCAAAAACATGCATGGCAGGCTGATTGTGCACTCTAAATTGTCCCTAGGTATGAGTGTGAGCGTGGATGGTTGTTCGTCTCTGTGTGCCCTGCGATTGGCTGGCAACCAATTCATGGTGTCCCCCGCCTACTGCCCGAAGACTGCTGGGATAGGCTCCAGCACCCCCCGCGACCCTAGTGAGGATGAAGCGGTTCGGAAAATGGATGGATGGAGGTCATTGAATCACTCCACTATTCTTTCAGCATTGACAATCTATGAAAGCCAGCATTGAGGAGGTCCATTCTCTTGAGACTTCAGTTTTGACAGACTCGTTAGAGAGCACACACACACACACACACACACACACACACACCCTTAGTCTATATGTTACATTTATATCCCCTCAACTCAGCAGTGCCGATAACAACTTAACACACTCGTGTCAAATGTCAAGCGATAGAACGAGAGGGAGGGATTACATTAAGGCTGACTGTGTGTCTTGAAAAATGGAATTCAAAAGCTCGAACGTACTTACACGTACACCCTCGCACGTTATTCTTTTCTTTAAGTGACAGCTGGCTCAGTAACACCACCAGAAGCTTGGGAGCCGCCGCAAGAACCAGACCTCATGGGTGCCATCAACGATCAGACTCTAATAAGTTTATCATTAATTGTAGCCTTTGGGGACTTTTGCTCTTGAATTAATTAGTCTTCAACAACTCAGGGCTCAGCGAAAATGAGAACGCGCGGTTTACATAGTGGGCTGCCTGTATTTTTTTTTTTTTCCCCACCCCAAACTTGACATCTATGGCTCAGAATCATCAATCTGCCAATTGGCTTGCCGTTGTAAAAGTCCCCAGAGAACACAGTGGCACTGCAGGCAGTGTTATCTGCAGAAGTAGCCCTACACAGTAGCTTTTGATTAAATATGAAAAGCTCCATCTACAAACAGAGAGAGGTGAAAATAGAAAGGAGGTCTTTTCACATACAGTACAGTATACACAGTATATGTTGCTTTTCCTGCAATGGAAGCAAGTATAAATGAATGAATTACGGGACTGAAAAGCCCATTAAATGGGTTGTAGATGGACAGATGTACTTATGTATGCATGGGAATGGACAGACATCTGCATTATGTCTATTATGCTTAACCAATGGACAGACGGATAATTACATTATGTGTGGATGTGACTCAACTTTTAGGTGCTTAAATTATGCGTTTATGTTAAGAGGCAGAAGTTGATATCACGTGTATGAGAATGGTTAGACATTTGTTTGCATTTTGTGTGTATCAGTGAATGCAGACAAATGTTTGCAATGTGGGCGTATGTGAATGGAGCGTCAAGACAAATGTGATATCGTTATATCGGGCCTCTGAAAATGATTTCAGTTTTATTGTTAACTCTTTGACCAAAGTGCTGTATTGAAATAAAATCACTCTGTGATGAAAAAGAAAGACTTCAGCCAGCGTCAACTGATGACGTTGTTAAATACAGCATCATACGGCAGTTTGATTTGGGTGTTTTTGATGCTCATCAGTTCGCTGGAAAGTAGCAAAGTGTAAGCGCCATTCAAAGGTTTGGATGAAGGATGACCAAAAGGAAAGGAAATATGCAAACTCTCCAAAATAATCAGCTGCCTGCCGATTGAGACGAACGGTAACTGCCCATTTTGCCAGCCATTGGTTATTTTCCAAGAAATCATTTTCTTCTTGTCTTGCTTATGATTTGTCCTATTTTCTAACACATCACATAAACAACAACTCCCAGTCAATCACAGAGGGGGAAAAAAGCACATTGTGGCTAACATTAAACACAAATGACATCGGAATCACCATATCACAATTTCCTTTCCCACCCCATCCCCACTGATGGTCTTTTGTATTACTTTGTGTACAATAGTTTCACAAACTATGACAAAGTCTGCTCAATTCTGTAAGTTGCTTTAAATGAATTATACATCCCAACGCTCCCACCCAGTCCAAAGGAACAATGCAATATTGTGTGGAGGATGGCGATCTTTTAAACAGAATTGAAACATAATCTTTATCTTGGCAGAGGACAAATAGATGGAGCTCAAAGAGAAAGGGCAACAAAGTGTACAAACTTTACCACAATGACTTCGCTGGCCCTCAGTCTCAATTTATGATTCATTTGTCAAGAGCTTTTAGTTTTTCCTTTCTTTTTTTTGTAATTGGCGTGATGATGATTTGCTTGGAAATATAGCTGCTGCTGAACCCCATAATGAGAGTCAAATGACAGATCTTGACCACAGACTTACTGTAGCCTGATATTTAAGGGCATTCAATATTGTTTTTGTTCACAATGTTAAGTCAGCAAACACTTTCTTATGCTGTGAAGGAAAGCAAGCAGAAAATTGAAAGTTGTATTTCTTCTTTTTCATGGGAAAGTTTTTTGCAAGTGGTCGGTCCAGTGGTTAGCGCGTCGACCTCACAGTGCAGAGGTCATGGGTTCAATCCCGGCCTTCCTGTATCGAGTTTGCATGTTCTCCCCGGGCCTGTGTGGGTTTTCTCCGGGTACTCTGGTTTCCTCCCACATTCCAAAAACATACATGGCAGGCTGATTGAACACTCAAAATTGTCCCAAGGTGTGAGTGTGAGCGCAAATGGTTGTTCGTCTCTGTGTGCCCTACGATTGGCTGACAACCGGTTCAGGATGTCCCCCGCCTGCTGCCCGAAGACAGCTGTGATGGGCTCCACCACCCCCCGCGACCCTTGTGACGATAAAGCAGATCTAAAAATGGATGGATGGATGTTTTTTGCATTGGTGGAATGATTGTTCCATTTGGTTACATCCATGTACTGAAGGCGGTTAGATGGGAGTCTGGGTAACACGGAGAGTCTATCTGAGCAAACACTACAGTAGCAGCACAACTGCAAAGGCATTGTAAGACTGAGTTATTGTCAGAGGTCCAGAAATTTTACACTTCCAGAGTTGGAAAAATATAGAAAGCCAAATGTATTACAAGAGCAGCAGTGAGGTGATGAACAACAACATGTGGCGTAGGAAAACCAACCTTTTAACAGAATTAATCGACATTGCCTAACAATGTAATGTTTATGGAACAGATGTTCTCTTCATAGAAAATCTGTATGAGTTTATTAAACAGGGAATGTTGACACTTTGTCTCAAAGTTTAGACATACTGACTACGAGCTACGAGTCCTGCTGCCATACATCCTAACATGTAAAAATAGCAGCGGCATTAACGGTTGGTTCGAGAAGAGAATCACATCGGTGGAAAAGAGGGAAAGCCAAGCGACTCGTAGTGCATGTGGAAGTTTCCTTCCTCACATCTCTTTGGCAAAACCACTCGGGGCGATTGCCTGCTGAATCCGTGCTCAGTCAACTTTGGATCGACAGTCACGTACGTCCTTTAAAAACCAGCACGCCAAACATGGTTAGCAGCTTTCCTTCAGCTGCTGTCTATCAATGTCATACTGGATCAACAAGGCAGAACCCGTTCTGACTCTCTGCTCCTCTGCTTCATGACTGCGAGCCTTCCACTGCTACCTCTTCCACCTTGCACTCTGTTTCTGTTTTGTCAAGGCCAGGTTGGGAACTCGGATGAGGCTCAAGGTTGATTTATATGTTTGCGTTTGTGCTTGTTGGTTTTAGAGTCATGCACTCTAAGTTGATTGTGACACGCTTTTTGTTTCTTTTTCAATGCCCCGGGTCCTGATATATAGATAGACATCATGGGACTTTTCCATGTACAGATTGATCCAAACCTCTCACATCACCAGTGGGCCCAGTCACGCACCATAGCTTCTTCTGTGCCTGGCCAGAAACATGTAACTCTAAATTCTCCCTGAGGTTCTCTATCCATCATCAACAGATCTCTCCCAGAGTTCTTTTAACTCTGATTGTTGGAACAAAATGTATCACTAGCCTTACGGACAACATATCCCAAAGAAATGGTAAGAAATTAAGCCGTGGTTGGTGGTTGCTGCCCGCCCACTGTGCCTAAACAAACCAAAAATGTGTGAAAAGATGTAATCTCAGCGGTGTCACTACTGAAGTATTTAATGTTGCAGATATACAACAAAAACTTTACAGAAAATCAGTGCAGGCGGGACTGTGACAGCCAGAAAGAAGGCTAAAATGAATCAATATTGCACACTTTCAAGGCAGCGCTGTCAATGTAACAAACGGAGAGGGGCAAAACACAAATGCGACTGCCAATTATGTGTCTCCTAAAAAAAATGATGTTATGTATTTACATGTATGAGAACTGTATGAGAACAAGCAGTTTGAAGAGCTGTTCATATTCGCCTCATTTAGGATGTTACTTTCCCCCGATATACACACTACTTCGTTTTCTGGCATGAAAATGTGATTTCTCCACCCCCACCTCAACCCCCACACCCTTCTATCTAATCATAATTTGAGCCACAGCGGAATGCAAAACAATAAAAAATCTAATTAAAAGATAGCTCAAGCCATTAGCTTCTCTCTATAAGTTTTAAATGTGAACACTAAATCTGGGAAAGAAAATGCAAATGGCTGCAAAAATAAAACAGAACCCAAATTAATTTGTTTACGCTAAGTACGCATCCAATTCTTTTAAACAATAAACTGGCTCGCTAGACTGCCAATTTTATGCATTCCTAGTATAGCAAAAGCCCACAACACTTTAAAGCATGGCGTGATAGTTTTGCTCCGTAAAAACATTCAACAACGAATGCAAATATAATCTGCAAAGCAACTGGTCTAATGAGATTAGGACGCGTCCGGAATAATAGAATGGCGACTCCGCTCCATTTTGTGACAGACTCTGTGGAGCTAAGCCACATCGCATTCAACAATTAAGCACTTACGAGTGAACTCTTGATTTGCAAACTCACCCTGACATGTTTGCATTTTATCATCCATCCAAAATCACGACAACGATGAGAATTTTGCAGGCTAACAAATTAAAAGGGGGACAAAACAAAAGAAAATAACCCACAGATGCATTGCCATAATATTTGTCCGAGAGGCACAAAATGAACAATCAGATAACTGTTATAATTTTAGGTTCACTAAGAACAGTACAAACAAAGATTTTTTTGCCTAATTGATTTGAATGAATATTTGGAAATGAGTTTCACACTGAAATCCTCTCACTGCTGTCAGTGGCCAAATTTTGCACTATTGTGGATTTAAGCAGAGCACAGATGTCATGGTGCAGGTACATTTTTGACTTACCTGTATACATCACGTCAGCTTCGGTGATGGCGCTTCACAGCCCCTAAGATAAACACAATAATGTATTTTTAGAATGCATCATAATATCAAAAAATGCCTTGCCCTGGAATCAAAACGTTTTTTTTCCCCTCCCAAAAAGTCATTCACTACACTACACATAACTGCACATCAACTCTACTTATTGTCCACTTTGCTGTAAATATCCACAGTGGTGTCATTGTATAAACCGTTTTTACGGACAGTGAGGATTTGGGATTCGCACTTGTGCGCTGACATAGAAACCCCATTTTGCTCTCTGTGATAACACGAGGAGCCAAATGCTCCTATCAAAGGTGAAATTGGCAGCAGGGAATAAAAAGGCCCATCATTTTGACCCTGCACCCCCACCATTTCCCACTTTGCACTCTCAGTTTCACTCGGAGCACAACTCCCATAAAATATTGGCTTCATCATCACCAAGGACGACAGGCCAATATGTTAGATGCCACTCTCCGGAGAAAAGCACCGGTGCTCAACAACCCATAACAATACTCTCCAAAAACACTAAAATCTGATGGGAATTCATTTTAGACGTGAGAGCACGCTCTCTTCAACTCTCTATTACACTTTCACATTAAATTGCAGCCTGAGTGTCAGATGAGTTTGCAGTCGTCTCTTGACGGTAAGGCAATGTGCACAAAAGGACTTTGTATACAAGAGGGAAATTTCAGAAAAGTAAATTGACTGTGGCGCCACAATTTGTAGACATGTTCTATCATTTAAAGCAATAATGTAACTACCGATCATATTGATAATCGATTCCCGTACTTTTCGGACTCTGAGACACTCCTTTTTTCCCCCACAATTTGACCCCCGCGGCATATAATGTCACCTGGTTTATTTTTTAAGCTGCCAATAGATTTATCCATAGTATCGTCACATGTGACCAATGAAATTACAGAAAATGTCACAGGGGATCAGTGTAACTATCTGAGTTTACCTTAAAACGGATTATTCTTCACTCATTTGCAGTTGGAGTGTGCACACGTGAGGGAGGAGGCTGGCTGCATGAGATAGAAGTGCGGAATTTTGCATGTGTTGCGGTGCATGACTGTGTACTGTAGGAGCACTTGAGAGCGAAAAGACAAATCTTGAAGGGCGTCGAATGAGAATAGGGAACGAGTGCCATAAATACAGCCATCTTGGCAACGCTTGGCTCCGCTTTATCAATACCAACTCCCAACATTGCTCGCAAGGGACGACAAGTCTGAAATAATGACAGACTGATCACCCAAAGATGTACTTTCAGTTTCTGTTTTTTACAAGGATATTTGTGTTTATTTTATTTCGTTAAGAAACTGTTTTTTTTCAATTTAGTTTCCGTACTAGTTTTCATTAACTATAATAACATTGATTATCATTACCTAAATCAGAGGAAATCCCTGAATGCTTTCCAACCTGGGATGTTTGGAAAGATAACGTATGATATGAATGTGCTTCAAGTGTCACAGAAGAAATTAACAACCCTACCCAGCTCCAACATCTCCACTGAATGAGACTTTGTGGCAAAGTTATCCTTTCAGCCATTCTGAGCTGAAAGCCTCGTACCCACACCCTTTACATTGACAGCAACGTGACAGCATGCTACTTTTAAATTCCATTGCAACTATCAGTGGCTAACGTCAGTCCTGAAAGAGCTGTCACGTGATAGGACTACAAAACACGCTCCTTTCTCCCCATCTTTTGAATGACTTCCATAAAATGGCCGTGTCACCTTTGTGGGAAAAATTGACAAAGTGAAATGTTTTCATTGACAAGGAAGGATATGCTGTAGGTGCACAGAGAAGCACATGTAGTTGGTAATGGTATGTTACATACTAGGCCATGAGGAGGGGTCACAATAGGAGTAGAGCAGCTCACCGTAAACATACTCCTCCCACAAGAATGCCCGGGGGTATGTAATCATTTTTAAGGCGCAAGGCATAAATTCACTGGTGGCCAGAGTGCCCATAGCTAGGCCTGGCCAAAACAAGGCACTGTGAATCCATAAATAAACCTCGTGGCTTCAGCTTTCCTTTCAGCACGGCGACAGTGTTGTGCGCTGGCTGCCTTTAAAGAGAAATAAAGCAAAGCAAATAAAAGATGAATAAAAGGGATAAAAGACCCAACATATTCCCTTGCACAACTACATCATTAACTTGAAGGGAAGTAAACAAGGGGATGAACCTCAAGTCCTTCTCCGGCATACCGCAACACAACACAATTTACAGCACAAAGGGGTTGGATCAAAGGTTTGCTTGGGTCGTCAACGTGTCAGTACCAATAATGACCAAATGTTCTTCTAGTTGTTTCAGGTTTCACTTATTAATGGTTCAGTTAATAGGTAAATCAGAGGGCACAAAACAACTGCCAACTGTTGTTTGCTCTGATTGTTTGCCACTCTAATAATTCCAAATGACAAATCCCAGTTGATGCAAGGCTTCCTGTGATGTGCTTAAGCATTTGAACAATGAGCGTCCATCTGTGGGAATTCTCTCATTAGCACGTTTGCTTTCACAGAGACGGCAAGAATGTAACACGATATGCTGCAGGCTGGAATACGGGGAGTGTGACCTTTGTCTGGACAAGAAGGATGAAACATTATCCAACAAGAAAGTAGCACCAAGTCCTTTGCAGGATTTAAAACGAGGCACCGGTGCCACAATGCAAACATCAAATGAAACAAAGGAGAATAACTGTAATGATTGAAGGTGAATCAGGTGCAGTGAAGTACAGGGAATATCTATACCGGCTGTCGCCAATTCGGTAGACCAGACAATTTCAAATGCAGTATCAGCTGTTAATTTATTCAGGCCAGAGGTCACAACCCTTTACATTACCATAATATATGTTAAGCAAACCTGTTGCGTGTGGACTGAAGTATGGACTTTGGGCTTTAAGATGTTTCACAAAATTCTGGCATTTATCATTCAGCATTTTATACAGAGCAGCTCCATGTTCAGGGATTCACCGTTACCATAACCAACACGTGAACATCATTGTCTGTATACTTCTGAGCCTAACATTTTCTAGGTGCTTTTGAATTCTGTTTTCAGAAAACCTTGTGTTCAAAACAATTTCCAAGCACGGCACCACGTGAAGACCCTGTACAGGATGAAGTTGGTGATATACGGAACTTCCCATGCCGATATTCATGCTTTAGTTACCTGAGCACGCACTGATCTGCCCCATGTCATCTTTTGTGAAGAAGAACGTTTACTAAATGCAAGTGTGTGCCTTTCATGTTGTCTACCATTAAAAAGGTCAGGACTCACACATCACCATGCTGACATATTTACGTATGCCTCTCGGAAGAGCAGAGTTTTGCTTGCTCTCTTCCATCTCCTCCCGGAGGAGAGTTTTGACTTCCACGGCAACGCCGCTTCCTGATGCGCTTTCTGAGAGTTACAGTGAGCCATCTGGCCTATGTTCAAAATCTCCACTGTCTCTTCCATACAGCCTGAACCGAATCGAACATGGATAAAAACACAAAAATACATGCCAGGAAAGACTAGTTACATAAACTATCAGTTTGAAAACTTGCGTGAGGGTTCCAGAGTAAAATGTGAGACAGATGCTCTATAGTTTGTGTGCAAATGCCAAACTGATATGACGTACTTCCTAAATTGTTGACACTGGGAGTGTAAACGGTGTGTTGGATATGTTTATTAATTTGACATTCTTATTAATGTGTTCATCATTTGCAAGTGTGGTGTAGAGCTACGTGGTGCGCAATGTTTTTCAATCAACTCAACTTTATTTGTCGAGCTCTCAAACAACCAGAGCGGCAGTGCTGCGCTTTTCATCGTAAAAACAACGAGAGTTCAAATAACAAATTCATAACGTAAAATCAGTTAAATCAATAAAGCACTAAAACAATGCCGAGTCACATACTGAGAAAGCCAAAGAATAAAAATGTGTTTCAAGATGAGTTTGAAAAACGAAGGTGGTTGCCTATCGAAGGTGATTGCCTATCGTTTAACGGGCGGCCATTCCGAAGGAAGGAACCCACAACGGGAAAAGCTTGATCCCTTTTGAGGCGCATCTAACTCCTCGTTACTGTACCTGCAGTAGCATTTGGTCCACTGGCCTGCAGCATCCAGCAGCTACGTAGAGGTGGAGGAGCTCAGAAAGGTAAGGTGTCGTGAGCCCATTTAAAATGAACTCGAAAATATTCAGGGATCCTGTGTCCATAATTTAAGTGATGTGTTCCCGCTTCTACAGGTTCTATTTAGGAGGTGCATTTTGAGTGCAACTGGAGACACTTGAGGGAAGACTGAATGACATTTTAATCATCAGCTTACCATTTTTAGCTACATGAGAAGTTGCTCAGGTAAGCTGTAGTGTGGTTCTAAACCGTACACAATGCAAACTGCTGAATGGGCAAATCTCCTACCCACTATCAATCGAAAGTTAATAGTATGCTCCTTAGACTATGTATTTATTGGGCGGGGGGCATCAATATCCCATCCCATTATGATATTTGGATGATTCTTACCTCCCAGTGCTGCTATGAATCAATTATTCTTTCAGAAAATTAAGGTTCTGTGCTAGTTTATTCTTTTTTCTTTTCAAATCCCTGGGTTAAATTATTGCTGTATATTGCTTTGTGATATTTTAAAATGATTACGATGTACATTATGCATGTATTGACTATGACTTTGGAATACTGTATTTTCTTTTCTTCACACATTAATGTGAGTATGGGCAAATACAGTTACCATTGAGTCACATTTAAATAAGCCCTAATCGTAGACACATGTGCAACAGCCTCCTTGTCTCAATTGTCCTGTTGGTATAGATGGAAGAAAACACTGTTTTCATCATTTGGCATAACGTATTTACTTTCCTCCCCACTGAGAGGAGAGCTCTTCTCTAGCCAAGTAAAGAGGTAAAGATATGCTGTACAAATGACAGACATCGTAACGGAAAAGGACACAATTTCAAATGAAATTACATAAGATTTTGTGATGTGAAATTTAGCCGCATCCATCTGCTAAAGTTGTCCCTTTTTGATGCGTACCGTATGTATTCTTGTAATGAGACCATATTGTAATAGATGTACACCACAGGCACCCGTTTCCCCATTTGGCGAACATTTGTCTGTCGTGATTCTTCAACCCCAATGCATTTTCTTGCGATGTTAATTTTTGTTTATGAGTGAGTCGTGTGATCCTGCCCTGCCATCGTGGAAACTGCTCCAAGATCCACAAAAGTATGACAACTTTCACAACCTAATAAATTATATCCAACACCAAAAAACTGTATGAACCAAAGGACTGTATCAAATATTACATACTTGTAAGGAGAATAATCATCATTTATGATTGATTCTGTTCGAAAGATTATACTTTAACCAGCTGCTTATTATTGTGGTTATGGCTTGCAATCATGTAGAATATGTACTGCGTCATAATGTGTCAAATCAACTGGTCAAAAAATAAATTGTACAACATTACGGTAATTTCGACGGTAGTCCGCCGCAAGAATGGAGAGCTTCTCTCAGTCAGATTGAATTTAAATGATACAACTTTGTTGAAGACCTACTTTCAGGTTCTATAATAGTTAGTTGAAAGGGACAGCTAAGGCAATGCAGGCATGACACTCGCTTTGGGTTTTTGTTCTCCTCTATGTAGCGGAGTCCCTTTATGACCTCGAGCTTTCACACTGAAACGTCTACAGGGAAAAGCAACGGGATGTGGGAATTAATCTTATATGGCAAGATGAGGCCTTATTTGTCAAATTACCACAACCTTGATTTTTTATTTTTTTATCTATTTATTTATTTTTACAGAGACGTTTAATCACTATGTCATATAGATAGTGATCTTTAATCCTTCTGGGACACAACTAATGTTTTTTTTCCACAGTTACAAGCACCAAAGAGGAATTTGGGGCACATTTTTTGAATGTGTAGTTTTCCCTTGATGGTTGCGTTTTATTACATTTTATATATATCTGGAATTGATTTATTTGTTTTTCATTTGATCGTCAATCAGTTGAATTAATTTTCCTATTTCAAATAAGTAAAAAATAGTAATAATTATGGACAGAGTGATATGAAAATTGTACATCACGAGTCGCCCAGCCCTACTAAGCACCTTGTTTCAAAATATGTTTATTTATTCTTTCAATTCACAAGTTAAATTGAGTTTTTCATAGTTGTGTTGTCCTACTATTTAAAGTTATATATTAGAAGCAAAAGTTTTTCAATCTTAATTATTTTGATCACACTTATTGTTTTGAAGGGCGGCCCGGTAGTCCAGTGGTTAGCACGTCGGCTTCACAGTGCAAAGGTACCGGGTTCGATCCCAGCTCCGGCCTCCCTGTGTGGAAGCAGTTAACTCTACAGGTATGACGTGGATGGTTGTTCGTCTCTGTGTGCCCTGCGATTGGCTGGCAACCAATTCAGGGTGTCCCCCGCCTACTGCCCGATGCTGGGATTCCAGCGCCCCCCGCGACCCTAGTAGGATGAAGCGGACATGAAATAGAAGCTTTGACAGGAAATGCATTGTACGGACATGCTTTGGTGAAAACTTTATCCGCAGGCTTAATTTGCTGTGACAGGACACACCCCTTTATGAAGAGGAAATCATGGCTCAGGTAAGGAAAAAAATGGGATGAAGAAGCTCAGCAAAACCAACCAAGTGTGTCAATTGATCTTCAGAGCATAACCGCATTGAACTTGACGGTGATGACATAGTTTCATGGCTGATTACATTGTGTAATAGTCTTGGCTTCACGTATGTTTTAATAGCCCAGTTTGCTCCGACTGCTCTGATAAATCCGTCCGATTGTTCAGCAGTCCAAACCAAAAATGACTTTACCGGTATATTATTATCTTTGGAAAACACTCACAGTTGAAATGTCAAGTCCTTCTTTGGGAGAAAGGACACATCTTAAGTAAATCAATTACTGTATGTTGCTGTAAAAAAAAAAAAAGAAAAGAAAAAACAAATGACAGGAAGATTCTGTGGAAAGGTTACAGCTGACAGTTTAGCAAGCTGGCTGCTTTGTTTTGTTAAGGGCCATCTGTTGCAGGGTTCCGCACAGGCTAAAAGCTATCAGCCAATATAAACATTGTGTAGAGCAGCTATCCAAAGTGTAATTAGCTAGATTTCAGCTCTCCAAGTGACGAAACCATTGCCCAAATTGTCTTTTTCTTTGTGTTTTAAAATCATTTTATGTACAGATGACAATGCCATCAAAGCAATCCTCATTCATGTTGACCCACAACATTGATTGATCTGTAATAAGAATAACAAGGCGGTAGCTGGCATTCATTTTGAAACCAAACACGATGCTGATGTGAAAATCACCTCAAAACACGAAACATCGTTCCGACACAGACATGTGCACACTATCTGGGGGATTTTTAATGACATTCCATGATTTATCGCATGGCCATTACCAGTGTTGAGAAAGTTCATCTTCTATGTGAGCTAGTTCAAACTTCAGCTCACAAATCTTAAAAATGTACTAGTTCAGTTTATGGCTCACAATTGAAACTTTTTGAACTAAAATTCGTCACCAAAAATGAACTAGTTCAGAGTTCTATTTAATATGTGTTGCAGCGAGCTGCTCCCCTCTAGCATACTGGCATTTGCTCATTGTTGTCACTTATTCAGTCCACACAACTATCCAGTTGCAGCCATCACCCTAAAAAACAAACAAAGCAAACTAAAAAAAACTAAAAAAAAAAAAAAAAAAAAGGAGAGAAAGAAAATCATTGCTTGAATTGCGTTTTTTTAATGAATTAAAACAAAACCCAGACTGTGATCCTGAATGTGCAAACAAATATAATGTGCTATAGGTACCAGGCTGAGATTTAAAAAAATAAAATAACTATCTACCTTCCATCTGTGGCTGGGAGATGACAACAGAGCCGCTATTGAAGTTCGTTAATGCGTGTCGCATAGAAAATGATCTATTTTGACTTTCTCTTTTATTTTTAGTCAACTGCACGCAGCTCAAAAGGCTAGCAGGGTGCTTTAAATCAGTGTGGCGTTTCAGGTTCCCTGTTGATGTAATTGAAATCCGTATTTGAAGTCCGGGCAGGCAAATCATATTCAAAAATATCACATTTTTTTTTCTACTCTGACCTTCTCATAAAATTCTAGAACATGATAGGACGATACCGTATAATTTGCCAAGACAGGGTAGTGGGACTTGTCATAGCGCTACTGTGCATTATTGTGATTTTTTATTTTATTTTTTATTTTTTTATACTCCCCTCCAAGCAAGAATTGCATTTTGACGATGTATGCGCTGCTCAACTCTTGGTTGCCAAATAATGGCCTTTTACGCCTAATACGCTCGTTTGTGAGTTTAGCCGGGTTTTCTCCTTGTCGTCTAGCAAGAAAAAAGCTGGCACTCTTGAACAAAAATTAACTGCTGTTCAAAAACTGTTCTCTGGCCCCGAAACGAGCTCATTCACAGACTAGGTCTTGGGAACGCCGCGGATTCCCACAGGAGGAATTGAACAAAGTGGCAATAGGAGGCGGGAAGTCTGAATTTCCTATTTGAAACTACTGCCGCCCGCGACCCAACCTTGAATTAGCGGAAGAGAATGGATGGATTGATGGTACTAGTCGTTAAGAAAACTGCTTGACTCTTGTTTTAGCGTGAACGTGCAATTTAGCTCCAACTCAGCCGCTGAATGTGTAAGTGCACCTTGGTTTAAGCTTTGCACCATAATTTATAATGCTAGGACCTATTTATTGAAACACATATATGCAATCCATTAGTTTTTTTTATTATATCAAAGGTGTTGCGCTTCCGGGTCTAAAGTGCAGAAGCGAGTGAGTATTTATTGCACGACAGACTGTGGAAGAGGTCGTGGTCGCAGGGATAAGGATGCTGGTCAGCAACTACAATTTGAGTCATGTTGCTCGAGGCGAGCATGTGTGCAGGGAACGTGGACTGACAGGCTGGAAACAAGAAGCCAAAAAAAAAAAAAACCCCCAAAAAAAACAATCGGGCTAAAAATTCAAAAAATGCTGTGTTGAATTTAGTCAATTGTATTTTTTAATAGAATCATCTGGAATTAAATGCACTTTTTAAGTACCGGTAGATGAACAGTCAACTCAAAAAAATGTATCTGGATGCAGATTATTTCATTTTGTGTAGTAAAACTGAATAAGTAACACACACCATTTTTTTTTTTCAGTGAAGCAAAATATTTTGAGTGTACAGTCATCGAATGAGCTTTCACAATCTGGCAGCATGGCGGAGTTTGAGGCTGGTTTTAAAAAGGCAATTGATTGACTTTGGCAACAGATGCTGAGTGATTCTGGAGCACCACATCTAAAATGTCTTACAATAACAACACACACACGCACACACACACAGGAGAGCAGGATACCGAGAGAGCAGACCTGACAAAAGTAGGCATCAAAAAATGTTTTTCCATGAGTTTCTGGTGCAATAACGGTTGACAGGTGTTCTGCAGTATTCGTAGCCGGTGCGTGTCTATTTATTTTGCCATAGTTTCCACTGACAATCGAACTGATTGACAATTATGTGTTCCACATAGACAAGTTCAAAGAGCGCTCTATAGCACGAATACCTTTAATTATTCACTCTGTGAAGAATATCAGATTATACAAAGTCTGAAGAGAGACATGTCCTAATGAGAGTGAAGAGCAGTTTATTAAATTACAATACATAATTTACAACACCCAACTAGACCCGTAATATATTTACTTAAGGTGATTGATCTTTACATTTTAATCAAGTAACCTATACTGTTATCAAATTATTTTAATGAAACGGCAAGTAGTCGAGTAATTCATTTCCAACAATGATTATTACGTATATTTAATGGTGCCTGGATGTGGCCGCAGAAATGTTCGGTGAAACAGGCCACTCGTGACTTTATAAAAACTGTACATACTTCCAAGTTGGACATTTTGAATTTCATTTGATCTGGATTAGTGGTTGTGCTAAACCACTGGAGGTCGTCACATATTTGGGCAAGCAAAGGAAGGGGGAATAAAAGAAAACAAAGACTTTGGAAATCAAGCTCCATCAGGAAAATGATGGTCTCTGGTGAGGGCTAACAAGGAGCACAGTGTTAAAACCACAATGTAATAAAACACCTTTTCATTACTGTTTAAATATGCCGTGTTGATAATGCATGGGAGAAAATACAGAAACACTGAAAAAAAAGCCAAAGAAAGGCCATTAAGTGCACATACTCGTTCTTTATTAAAGAGCGGCAACAACACAAATACCCCCAATGCTGTATGAAAAATTCAAAATGCGTTATGATAGCGACAAGAACAAAAAAAAAATGTAAATCACTACGGATCCACTCTGCTCTGTAGCCATCCGCTCATTTTCTATAACATGTCGAATGCATGTCAAACACAGGACACCGAAAGAGACTCTTGCATCCGCCCCCCTCTCACTGAGTATGGAACTGGATTTACGCTGCCTGGAAGTCAGGCGAGTGAACCACAGCACAGTAACCAAGCTCTAACTAATGGGAAAGAAAAGATATCGGATACACTATGTGGCAAAATAACTCATAATATGAAGTCAAAATATCCATGATAAAATGATTGTATGATCATAACTTACTTCAGAAAATAGGAAGAAGAAATACCCGGATATAAGCATGCTTCTTATCTTAAAAATAGTGTGTTTTTCACAAATCCAACTTAAATGTAAGACTACCCAAATAACAATAAAGAGCTGACTTATGAACATTAATTACATATTGAACAAAAAAAAAAAATGGAATACGACCAATGACCTGGTAAACTTTTGTAATCTCATTATGTTATGACCAACTACCACTTACATTTTAAATTCAGATTATGGATAGTGACGTGCCTGGGTTTTGATACCTTGGAAAAAAAATGATTTGTTGAATTTAGTCAATTAGTTCATCAAGACGTTTCCCAAAATAACATCATCTGGACCCAGTTCCATTTTTAAGTTGCCGGTGCATCTACCGATGCAACCACCTGATGAAATACAATGAAGTCAATTCAACAAATCCACTTTATAAGTGTACTCCCGTACCAAAATGATTTTGATCCCCGTTTGTGAATGATGTTCAGAGGAGAATTGAGATAAAAGAATTGTGCGGTGGTCTGGGATTTACACTACTATAATAATAATGTAATAAGAGGACAATGTGCGATCAAAGAAAATGCACGTGGTCCCAGTTACTTTTATAACACATTATATTTGGTGAATCCCACTAGTGCTACCATCCAAAAAATACATCAATAAATAAATATATTCCCAAATAATTTCTTTGGCAAGCTTATTGACAATATCGTGATGGACAGTAAGCCTACATGCCCGGTATTTACAGTACACCTAATTTCCACAATAAACAAAAACAAAGACGCCAGATAAAGGTTCACTCTAACTTTGAGTTTAAATCTCTGAGAATCAACAGCAATTTCAATGATATGTAATTAAGGCCTAAACAAATTTGCCCCGACGGATACGATTAATGTGGAACTTATTACAGGCTATGGCACCCAAGGGGGTAATACATTCATACTAATCTCATGCTTGTCAGCCTAAGGGGCTTCACAGCTATTGAAATGCCTTCACATTAAGGGCAAGAGTAGACAGGAGGTAGAGAGTCCTGGGAGTTAAAATTAGAGCTGTGATAAATGACCTGTATACTGGTTTATACTGTCAAAAAAAAAATTTTTAAAAAATAAACGACAAGCGGGAACACAAGATGCATTTTTTATACCCGCAGCTTTTCCGTCTGCTGGGAATTTACCCACTATAGCTAACAGGGGTGAATGATTGTTGTGTTTTGGAAATGCTATTCTTTCAATATATCTGCATTCAACATATGTGCATTCAACTAAATAGATTCACTGGCAATAGTCAATAATAATCTATGCTTACAGCGCGATACTGGCTATTTTTCTTGGATCTTGGTCTTGTAGGGAATATGTTGAGGTGGGAGTTCCAGGCAGGCCTATATAGAAACCTGATCATCAACCAATCAAGTTCATGAGCGTCACGTTCCATATAATGATTATGTATCACCGGTGCATGACGAATCACCACTTTTGGCCTTGTGGTTGCATTAATTGCTTGCACACACGCATTTCCATTTCTTGGATTGGGCAGAGTTAAAAGCATGCAAATAAAAAGTGGCTCTCAAATCTTTCAGGCTGCAGACAAACTGGAGACAGTGGCATTGACAAAAAACTTAATGTCAGAAGAAGGTCGGTGAGTGATGGATCCTGACCGAGAGAGCTCCGAGTGTGTTTAGCACGGAAACACTCCTCATTCACGCAGCTAAAAGCCTGTGCAAACATATTACATGAAATTGCTTTGTTGGGAGTCGGACAAAAAATAAAAATGACCTCATTCGGAAATGCAGATCTTGATGTACCAACTAAGTAGCATCTGAAGCTACATGAAAAACGGGAAAAGCATTATTCCCTTCAAGCCATACACATTCCATTACCGCCATTGTTAAAAAAAAAAAGAAAAAATTGTTTTATTTACATATATATATATATATATATATATTATATGGAGTCAGTGTAAGCAGTGGGGATCTCAAGTAGTATTTACGATTACGATTTACACAGATGAAATGATACAATTTGAGTTGCCATGCCAGCAACTGGTTGTTCGTATGGTTGCACGGCTAGTTACAATAATTTCTGCTTTCTATGCATGACGACATCTCCAGATGTTCGAAGATGAGAACAAGATGTTGAAACAGTAAATGTGTAAATTAATGTGCTGCCCCGATGCGATGACCTAACTTCATCGCAAGGACCACATGAGAAGCCCGTGGGCATGTTCCCCCCCCCCAAAAAAAAGTTCACCAGTGATGAGACATTTTAACTTCCTAGCAATGTTGTAGAAATGAAAGCGTGTCGAGACTGCATATTCAATGTATGCACTGTTTTGTGCCAATTCATAACGTGACAAATCATAACATGCTGTCACATAAATGACATGTCATTAATTTATATAAAAAAATGCAACATTCAGAATATGAGCAAACTGTTTCAGGGGTGTGAATCAATCAGGTAATTATTCATATTTTGATTCATCAATTACGATGGCAAATATTTTGGAAAACCATGTGCAAGAATGTATTCCAAGGTCAAACTGTCTCCATCTGTCAACTTTTTTTTTTCTTTTAAATCAATATTTAAACATTCTTAACTGTTAGGTGGAAAAGAGTAGTTGAACATCGAGGATGCAAACATCAATCGGTCACCAACTTGACAAATGACAAACGGCTTGACTGCATATTGAAAGCACCTTTAATGCATGCCGTGTGACATGGTGTCGCCGATACGGCGCATTCCGAATGTAGCAGCATTCCGACGATGTACTTTGCCATCTCGCT
Source organism: Hippocampus abdominalis (assembly GCA_018466805.1). Lineage (NCBI taxonomy): Eukaryota > Metazoa > Chordata > Actinopteri > Syngnathiformes > Syngnathidae > Hippocampus > Hippocampus abdominalis. The sequence goes on along the minus strand of CM031701.1, from coordinate 9,510,565 downwards.
TTCACTCTGGCTAATTTGTACCGCAAAATAAGAAGTTGTGCACAATTGCACCCCTTCGATCTCAAAAGATCAGCGACAACGCCACTCTTGAAATGTATCGGTTTGATCGGCCTTGTGTTAATCAAACTTCTTTGGCAGAGAACGCAACATCTCCAGTTTGAATCTACCATTCAATCATTGAACACGTCAAGTATATAAACATTTGTAACAATGTGATTTTTCACAGTACAGTATAATAAAATACTAAATAAGTCCTTATTTTCCATCGCTCACATACAAACCACATGCATGAACCAAAAGCCAGCGGCGTCTTATTACAAATGTGTAATGGAGCCGCAATATTCTGAGCACGAGTTCACGAAACTCAAGAGTAACAATTACTTCAGAGAATATGTGTGTTTGGAGGATGTTTATGTGCAGTCTTCCCACCGCCGCCCCCACGTCTAAAGACAGCTTAAGCAACGTAAGGACCTTGGTAATTACACAGCTTACAGCATTGAACGTAACCCTGCCAATTAACCTTGCCGAGATCTCCTTAAATGTTTCCTCCTGCTCGATGAGCATTTGAACAATCCGCTCGCCAACACACATCCTGTTTTTGTTTGCATTATTGTAAGAAATACACCCACTCCCGCTTGCATTATTAACAAATTGGCCTACAGTTCCATGTGAGGGTTTGCGGAGTAAATGCGCGGGGGTCAGTCCACCTCCTATAGATAATGGCTTAAATTGCTTTCAGATTGAAACGCCAGCATCGCATTTAGGTCAGATGAGAACAAGGTTTAGTGTTCTATCAACCTGTCCGTATATGATATCACTGCGCTGATGGAATTGAGAGTATTCCGCTTCCAAATCCGGATCATGTAAACACAGCGGCGCAGGTTACCTTTCGGATGTATAAATGTCCAATTACAGCTCAACAGGAGGAAAGCCGCAGCATGGGTTGGGAAAAAAACCCCCAACAAAAAACAAAAAATGAAAACACACACTGTACAAATGAAAATATCCACTGAAGGCTTTTGTATAAAGTGAAGCATCAGTGAGCATGTAATCCTCAAAGAATTTCCAGTGGGGGTGGAACAACTTTGAGAGGCAGACAAGGATGATGTTGCATAGCCCCAGAAATGAAGAGCCTTATTACTTAAGATACAGCTGAATGACGGCTTTGAATGCCAGAGTAGGTCGGAATATTATGCGACCCAGCAATGCGGAGCAAATCGATTTTGTTTTGGAAAAGAGATTCGTTTATTCATTTTTGTGGTGAGGAAAGATAACCCCCCCAAAAATGAACAATGTTTTTGTGTGTGTGTGTGTGTGTGTGTGTGTATATATATATATATATACACAGTCAAATCTCAGTTTTCGAACGTCTCAGGTTTTCGACCAAAAATTTCGATTTTTTTATGCCTCAAATGACAAACAAATTTCGGTTCTCGAATAAACTGAGCGCACTTGAATGCACCATTTGACTCCTTGGGCTTCCTCGGGTAGACGAGGAAGTGACGCTTCGTCGTGCTGCTTTCCATTGTGAGCAACATGTTCAGTAAACATTTTTATTTTAAAAAGAGCGTGGTTTCGGTTTTCGAACAATTTCGGTTTTCGAACAGCTTCTGGAACGGGAACGGATTATGGACAAAAACCGAGGTTTGACTGTATATATATATATATATATATATATATATATACACACACATACATACTGTACGTACACACACAAATTTCGGTTTTCGAACAGCCTTCTGGAACGGATTATGGACGAAAACCGAGGTTTGACTGTGTGTGTGTGTGTGTGTATATATACATACACATACACACATACATACTGTACATACACACACACAAATTTCGGTTTTCGAACAGCCTTCTGAAACGGATTATGGACGAAAACAGAGGTTTGACTGTGTGTGTGTATATATATATATATATATATATATATATATATATATATATATATATAAATCATCCCCCCCACCCACACACACACCACACACACAAAATGATTTGATATTTTAATATTTAGATGGATACTGTGTGCCAGGCCTTTTTTCTCCGTTTTGAGCAAACCTAGTAATGGTATCAAGAAAAGTTAAGTTGCATCCTTTTGTGGTTTAACCACAAGGCTCCAACCGCTTTATCTTCGCAAGAAAAGACACGCTGGCATTTCCATCGCTAATGTGTTTTCCACTGCCTTTGAGACCCAACCGGCATTTGTTTCAAATTATGCCCACAAAAGATGCAGTGGCTCCATTGTGTTGAAGATGGTTTGTTTGCCAAAGCACTTTGCATATTCCCATGAAGCCTGTAGAACCCTGCAGCCGACACAAGTCCAATCAGAAAGCACCTAATAACAGTGACAATAATCAGAAGGATAGGTTGCAATCACTGCTACACAGCGAGAGTCCCGCTCACAGGAAACAGCGTGAGCACCAGCCATCAAACAGCACGAGGCCCGTGACACTGTCAAAATCAATGCTCTCACACTCGCTTATTAATAAACATGACCAATTAAGTTAGCAAACTATTTACCCACACTTGGAATCAAGATGCTTCTTAACAGTACCCGTGCGTTACATTCGTGGCATGACATTCAAACGCAATGTATAAAAAGAAGACTTGCTCATTTCAACAGCCATAAAACGACTGCAATGTTCGTTCGCCTGATTTCATGCCGTTTGGTGTCATACAACATCGTAGAATGACAGACACGCAGTGGTTAGTCTTTTTTTTCAGCCTCTGCAGGGTTGCAGGAAAGTCTGGGTACATCAATCTTGCTCAAGAAAGAAGTCGTAAGCAGTTGAGCCCCTTGCAGAACACCTGATTTTCTTATCCAGCATGACCCCAATATCTCTTTGGTAGGGGCTCGTTGAGAAACCTCCTAACTGCAAGTTGCCGGTGTGCACCATCTTGCTGAGAAAGATAGTCAATGCCGTTTCCCCTCAGTGCTTTATAAGGGTCGCTAGGCTTTATTTGCCCCCCGCCCACCACCGCCTCTCCCCGCCAGGCTATGCCAGGGCCCTATGGTGTGCCCAATTCAGGTATGCAGGCGTCCAAATTTTACGATGTGGCGGCTGTAAAGAATTATCGGTTGTCCATGTACGAGCAGCAGAAATCATTTCAACTCAAAAAAGATACATATTCAAATTATTGAAGCTTGGGGTAAAAAAAAAAAAAAAAAAACGTTCCCAAGTGCACGCAACGCTGGCTTGGGTTCCATTCACTTGAATCAGAGCCGCAGCCGAAGCTGCCTTGGCGGTCAACCAGCCCGGCGGTCGCGGTCCCGCCTTGGGGGAAGCTTTTTTGTTCTGTTTGATGTTCGTGTCTTGTCCTTACTCGTTAGAATTTCGTTTCTACCTGTTCACGTCAGCCCTGCAGTCCCTTGTGGCGACCAATCATCTCCACCCCTGGCACGCATGTCTTGTCCATGTGTGATTCGCCGTTTCAACAGCTTGCTTGTATTTTAATTCCCTGATTTCTTTCAGTCTGTGTCCGTTCATTGTTTTTGTTGCGATTGAAGTTGCCGCCATGTGTTCTGTACTGGTGAGGTTTTTTTTTTCATTGGTACTTTGAATTTTGATTCAAATGGACTTTGTTAATTGAGTGTTTTGATTCCGCCAAATATTGTTCGCCTTTTGGGTTTTGGAAGACTTTTTTTTTTAGCTTTATCATTTAGCTTTGCCTCTCTGCTTCAGTGCACTATGGTCCCCAAAAAATCATCACAAAATAATTGCTTTCCGTATTGTAGTCCTAAAAAGGCTCGAAATATGCAGGTTCACATAGCAATTTGTGTGCAAAATCGCGACCGCAAGTAATAGTGACACGGCGCACTTGCATAACATACACACAAGAAATCAGAGGTGGAAGTGAAGTTCTTCCGTTGACGGCGCTGGGAAAATGGCGAACATTTCGAATTAAAATGCAAGGCGAGCATCAGGCCGTCTCATAGTTGTTACGCAGACCTTACTAGCATAACATTAGCCCTGCAGGGGCGGGGGCTAGGTCTGTGTTAATTATGACTACAGTTGAATTCATGGGTTATTTATTCCCAAAGTGACAAGTAGACCAGATTACTCTCTGATGGATTATATGGATTTCAAATGGTCGGTACACACATTGTTGCAAACGACAGTCACGTCAAATGCTATTGGGCAGCAGTAAGTTATCGGTGAGGTTTTAGACTTTGGAGCCAGAGGGCAACAGTTCGTGCCCTACTGCGGAACAAATGTGAAAACGGCAACTAGATGTTGGAGGAATGAAAGCGTGCTTCCTGACGACTGGCGAGGTTCCCTTGAGCAAGGCGCAGTCCCCATGCCTCCAGCTCAAGGAGGTGCAGTACTGTTTGCGAACCTTTTACGCTGATATCTCTCCATGAATGCATGCTTTTGTGTGAACTGATTCTATGCGGTGTGCAACACGCTATATACAGCAGAGTGGAAATTGAATTTCACCTTGAGAGATCGTAATGACTACAATACAAAAATAAAAAAAATAACGGAAGGAAGGTAGTGAAAAATCAGTGCTTGACGGCAACGTAAGTATTGTTTCTTCGAACTGGTGAAGTCAACCATGTTAATTGGCTCTATCAGTTGTTATCGCCATTTGATATTTTGCTCAATTCATTGTAATCACCAAGCAAAGAAAGAGAATGTGAGAGGAGAGGTTGAAATAAGTCGTACATTCCAGTCCATTTAACAAAGGCCCATATTTGAAATGTAAGGTGAAATATGTACAAACCATTGAGGAGATCGTAAAGAGATGGGGGTGGGGGGGACGCCATTGTCAGTTACAGCAGACTACGATGTTGAGTGCTGCTGTTGTTTGGCAGGTGACTGTAATTATGTGTATTGTATTGTTAGTGCATTGATGTGTACACGCATTAGGAAAGTTGTTTCGGATTGGCCTGATGTGCTACATTTGTGTCGGCCACCTAACATACCGGTAGTACATTCTCCTATTAGATATGAGGCCATTATCATATTTGGTTGCCACGGAAATGGGAATGGGGTTTTTGTTTCAGCCTGAGCCTGCCCCGCGCTCAAACAGAGGTTCAAATGATTGACTTACTAAATTTCTACACTTAAACTCTTAGACCTGCACAATATTTTATTTATTTGTGTGTCTGTATATTATATATACAGTGGGTTGTTTTTTTTTTGGCCTTCCAAATGACCATTTTTGTTAAGTAACACAAAATGTGCAAAACATTTTGGGAAATCCTGATTATGATACATACACATTGAAAAAGTTGGTCTTCCCTCTGTAATATAGCTTAACACTTTTGGGATGACTTTCTACATTCTGGAGCCGTTTGGTGCATTGGGACAATATTTTGCTACAACGTAAACGTTTTCAAATTTGTTCCCTACAGGTCAGAAGTATGATATTGGCTGAAATGTTTTGTTTAGATTAAGACGTATGATTGTTGTCTCGCTCTTATAGCCGTTTTTCTTCTTTTGATCCTTTGGAAAAAAAACAAAACAATTAACTTTAAACCGAGGCCACGTTTCTACCAGGCGGTACAATTTGGTTCAGTTTTCTACATCCTTATTTGCCCAATAAAAGCTGAGGTCTGGACATAATGCGGCATCATAGCAGCAGGACAGAGAGCAACTCACTAGGGAATTAAAAAAAAAGAAAAGAACATGGATACGCTTTTTTTTTTTGTTTTTTTTTTTTTTGCCCCTGAACATTGTGTGGTGACTCACAGTAGCATACAAAGCTCGAGATCCTTTCAAAAATAAAAACAAACGAGGCCATATTTCATAGAGACACCAACCCGTAAGATCTGAGTTGGAAGAAACCAAACTAAGGAATTATTAAAATATACAAAATACCCATTGGTGTGTTTGTATAGCGATGCAGGTCATTTTCATGGTGAGACAAATGACCAAACAACAGACATCAGCGTGTCTGGAGCCACCCTGACACAAGCATTTGTACAAATTCGACACCTCAATCAAGTACAGTCGAATCCTGACGTGTGTGGCAGTTGTACATACACTATTTGAAGTGATCAGTTCAAAGGCATTTCGCACTAGTTTTGTCCAGATCGCGTTAACCTCAACATTGATGGATTCATCACATCCGCACTCGTGAACTAAAATTTCGCGTGGGGGGATAAATGAGCAGGTTAGCAGGTGAGTATGCAGGTTACGGAACACTAAAAAACATCAAGCAAACACGGGCATTGCGATCTTGGCGTCAGTTAAAAAGAAGCAGTACGTGTTCCTGAGAAACTGTTTGGGAGAAGAAGGGCCATCAGTGTCAACAATTATTTAGTCGTCCTTTTCCTTTTTCTAGGTTTTATTTTGAAATGTGTTCAGGAATGATTGTCAATAGTGTCGGCTCGAGTGTTTTGATGTGGCGCCGAACTTTTAAAAAGTAGGAATGGAATCACGAAGAAGGACAAGGCGCAACAATTGCACTCAGCCTTCGAGGGTCCCTCAGGCCATATTTTAAGGAGGCTAGAGGGTGAATAAAGCTGTGTATATTCCATTTATATCTTCCACCGGTTGGAGATGACTGACTTGATGCTAATAAGCTTGCTCTGTCATGCTTACACTGTCAGACCTGGTGCTACTGCATGTTAAGATAAAGAGGCAAATCCCAAAGGTTCTGGATCCCGCTTGAGTTTTAGCATATGAATGAACATAAGAAATGCAAATACATCTCCACAAAACTTCTCCCCTCATCTCATTCTCTTCAAGAAAGTTCTGGCTAAACAAATTCATCTATCCAAGCTGCCGCTTCTGCCTGGTGATAGATAGCCTTAGTTCATGGCTGGCTGGCGTTGCATTTTGTGCTTGCTGATTGGCAGTGTCCAGCGGGCCGGTTCCTCCAAGAATCCCCCCACCCCTACCCCCACCCCCTCGCCAACCCCCCGTATGCTCTTGAGGTCCTCTGCTATTGATTTCCTGCTTGAACTAGCTGCACGGCCTGCCAATCAATGCTCCGAACAGTGGGATGTCACTGGGAGCAAGTTGACGACATGCGACGCTTGGCAGACGTGAAAGTGATGGCACCGAACTAACTAAAACCCCTCTCTGAGTCCGAGACAACCCACAGAGGGAGGGTGACAAAAACTCAACTTTTAATCTTGGAATTTAGCAAGAGAGCGTTAATCTTAAATTAAGAAGCAATGAGGTGCTTGTTCATTGAAAATCCAATCAGTTTGAAGCGAATCGCCTCACTCCAGGCGAGGAATCAGTCATGGTTATTTTCTTTTTCTGTAAAGTGCAAGCAAGTGTGACTTAGTCCACTCATTCCATCCAAGTTACAAGCGATTAGCTGTTCGGGATGAGTCATTTTCACTGGGAACCACCGAGTGGAAACTATTGAGAAACATCACACCTTCTGAGTTTTGCTTCTGCGGACTCACGGGTGTGGGGGAGCCCAGAATAAATAAATACTCTTTCTAATTTGCTGATTTTGTGGCCACCCAGAGTGCTTTTTTTGTTCATGAAGCAAGGAAATGCCCGCGGCCATGGTTAAAACATTTAATTATCGCATCAATTGCATTCTTTTCTAGCCCCTTTAGTACAAATTAAGCTGGAGAAACCATCACTAAGGCGCATAGAAATGCTTTGAAAGGAAAAATAACGCATTCGGCTCAAAAGACTGATGCCACTTCTCTCCCGCGTTGAAGTTAACTTCAAAAGTTTTGCTTTGACAAAGTCGAACGAGCAAATGATGTTGAAAAGGCCGACATGAAATGACAGGGAATACAAATCGTGGATTTACTGAATAAGTTGATGTCTTCACTTCCAACATTCTTAGTTTTCATCAATATGCTATGTGACCGAACAATAACATTATATAACATTATATAAATTAACCAGTTAATTACTTTTATGGTACATGTAGTTGACATTTTAATTTAATTTTGAATATGTACAATACACATGTACAGGAATGGTTTTAGCATCAGAGCCCTAAAAATTACTCAGTGAAACTCCTCTACAACGAAATCATGTTTGCAGCAAGAAATTTTTCACAACAGGTGGTTTTTCACTGTAGCAAATTTGATGTCAGATGTAAACACACACACACACACACACACACACACAAACAAATGTGTACACGCACGCACAAACGTATTTGTACTCTTTATTTTTATTCCAATACTGTACAGATTAAAATATGCCTATAACAGCCAGTATGTGTCATTTATGAATATCTCTTTCCGTACTGTAATTTCCAACTGCATGGTTTGTGAAACTGTCGTGATACCCAAAATTTGAATGCTGAAGATGTCAGATTAATTTCAAGTACAACTGTTGTTGCTAATTACTGTTTGTCATGGTGAAGCAAGAAAACATCATCCATTTTTCATCATCTTGTTGTTGTCATAGTTCCTTCTCCCAATTAATCTGTCCCACAATAATCCTTATGGACCATTCCGCATTAAATGCAAAACACCATAAATACTTAAATGCTGTGATGATGTCGTTTTTACTCTACATACTTCTAAAAATGCCATTTATTTCAAACAAAGAGGACAACTTCAACTCACGGGGAAAACAATGGAAAAAGATCCAGACAGTGACTCTTTTTTTCCAAAATCGGAAAGACACATGTCAAACTCACGGCGCTTCATCGTCAACAAGCAACTCTTTCTTTAATAACTTTGCAAGGATGGCCGGCAAATACATTCAGCTGATCCGCTGCTATTGCGTTGTTATGGAGGGCACTGGCGTCAGCGAAAATAATGCGCGCTGGCGGTACAGCATCAACTTGTCTGCAAAGGAAACACTTTACCCGCAGCTTCTCTGACACTTATGAGAAAGCACCATTAGTGCATTATGCAGAGTTGTACAAGTACCATATCAAGCGTCAGTGGAAGACGAGTGGCAGAGCAACTCTCTCGTCGACCGTGCCACATTTGTGATTGCCAACCATCAGCATTTCTCGATGGAAATGCAGTCGAAACAAAGGGCCATTTTCAAATTGGCAACCATGAAATCACTCTACCAAACCTCCTGTTGTGACTTGCCTTGGGGGCCGGAATTTTGACTCCGGGAACAATCCACATACAATAGAAAACAAACTCATCAAAAAGAGGATTATCTGGTTTTTCATTTGATGTGAACGGATTCAGTGAAAAATGTAAATAGTCTATTTCATTTGAGATTATGTTAAGGATGTAAAATTTTAAATCTTTTTGCTCATCCGTAAAGCATTGTTGCAAGAATTGATTGGAATCCTTTCTAAACTCGTAGCAATATTCTACAGCACTTTTACCGAAACAAAAGTATTTTAAGAATCATCAAATTCCTCTGTGAATTCTGGCATTTCAACCACACACAAATTGTGCGAAAATAATTTCTTTTTTTTCCCCTCAAAACCCTGACCAGGATGGAGCCTTTCTTCAAAAGGCCCCCTTGTTGAAATCATACGCAGTACCCCCCCACCCAAAAAAAAAAAAAAACCTTGACAAATGCTGTTTTGATGCGGAATGCCGAACATATGCTTAGAATATATACATTGTAATTATAGATCTAATCTTTCGCTATATGGAGCAACAGAGGCATAAGAATGCATGACCAATACAGTTACTGCCTTTTTCAGGCTTCTAAATGGATAAAAACGACCTTGGCCGCCACCAAATAGTTTTCATGTGGCTGATTTTTTTTTTTTTGCCAAATTGCCACTGTGTGTGGAGGAGGCTTATTTTTTCACACCGTTGCAAGATATATCATACGCTTTTATATATACGGGTCTTAGCCTCAGGGTGTTATTGTGCCTGTGCATGCATACCCCCACAGAAACGCTCTCAGAAGCACTTGCTGAGTTTTCCACCCAAGTTGGACAATTACGTCCCCGGCTTTGCATCTTTTAAGTGGAATTTTCCTTCTTCAACAATGCAGAGAAAAACAACGTTTAAGGAGAGGAGAATTTTTACAGTAATGCGATAGTGTGGCTAGGTTCTATCTCAACTAGAGTGGTAAAATGACTAAATTCTCAGAGGACCACCCTTCGCCTTTAAAACCCATATATGTGCACATGCATACGAACAGAAACGTACAGGCAGAAGAAGGAAAGGGTACCTTTAGGGTATCAAGGTCATCTTGGGAAAAATAACATGATCTCCCTGGAATGTTCTCTCCCCCTATACACATCTCTCAGTCTTTTTGATCCCCCCTTTTTTTTTTGCTGTCTTTGATCAGCTACTTTTTATTCGTCATTGGCCATGATATGCGCTTGACAGGCAGCCGCATGATTAGACAAGGATGGAGCAGCGTAGCCGAACATAGAGCTGGAAGGGCTGCAGGGCACCCTTCCCCATCATGACGGGCTTCGGTGTAATTAGACATTAGCACCCAGCAGGAAGCCGCTAACATAGGCCCAACCTCCATTAGAATGATTACAACAGATAATTCACTTTCATAAATACATAACAGACCACTGGACTCACGCATGTACAGATAACGGCGGATGTTTTTGTAATTGCCGCTTAATTGGTGCATGCGGGGCAGCTGATTTTCAGACCCGATTTAGCAAGTGGAAAATATTTCAGCAAAATGATGATTTAGAAATGTATTGAGCACAATTATTTTATTTTATTTATTTTTTAAATGTAAGTAACACATTATAATGCATTTTAAATTTCAGATCTTTTTTTCCCCAACATAGCCATGTACAGTACTATGAAATGCTTCCTGCTGGTATTTGAAAATAATCCTCATGAATTTAATCAACACGCATGACTCATTTTACCGAAACTCTAATTAAGTAGTGTCTTCAAAAAATTTTTTATAATAGGAGAAACACTGTTTGATCAGTGTGTGCACGTGTTAAGCATGCAAGAAAAGTCAAATGTTAATTTTGTTTTTTAGTTCAAGTCTTTGAATAATCAGAATTTGGCCAAAATACTTCAACGTGCAAAGCATTTCAATTTTGTCAGCAATTGACTTTGTATTTTCATCTACAGAATAAACATTTAAGAATGATGTACTGTAACATCAATTAATGTGCTTGTGAAAAGGTACAACCTTCAAGTCAAGATCTTTTGAAAATATTTTTATAGTGTAATTACAGCATTATTACTCTTCAGTTTTGCAGTTTAAAAAAAATAACTACAATAATACAGAAGTAGTGTCACACATTGCATTTTAGAAATAGTAATTTCATATTAATGTTGCTCCCTAAATAAATGCAAATGATAAAAATGTATTGTAAAAAACTAAGTTTGTCACAGACTAAAAGTACAATAAATAACAATGCAAACAGCCAACACTATATTGTTTAGCATGCTAAAGCGAATGCAAATATTTCTTCTTTCGACAATCATGTATGGGCTGAAAGGTAAACTATCTCCCCAAAAGTCCATCTTCAAGATTTTTTTTCTTTTAAGAGGAGTGACAGCTAAAGCGTGGCTTGAAGCTACACGCTTTGACGAGGCGGGCCAGTAGGGAGCGATGGAGATAAGCGCAGCGTGCCCCACTTGACTCTGACTGCTCCTCAGCTACTATTGCACAGGGACTCCAAAGTCAACTCTTTCTCATCGCTTGGAATACAATATTTATTTAGAAGTTACTTGAGGAGTAGGGGAAAAAAACACACACATCTCTACATTCCCTCTAGAGCGAGATCAATCATCAACTAATTTTACCGGACTGCTCATGTAAGACGCAGCTGGGAGTCCAAGTTTCCCAGACGGGCTTTTGTACTACAGGCTGCTGCTTGGTTACGCTGCATTAGGGTTTGCAGCCATGATTAAACTATTTGTCTTTCAGTACACACACACGCACACACACACGCACACGCATACACACACACACACACGCACACACTATATGACATATAACAAGTACAGAAAAAGTAAGTGAATATCTCAGAAAAAGTCTGACAGGGTTTACAAAAAGTAAAAAAAAAAAGCGTTCTAAAAAAATAAAATAAAAATAATTTATTTCAATTGGGAAAACAAATAAACTACATGATAGGGATAGACTGATGTTTTTTTTCATGGTTGATACCAATTATTAGTCGCCATGGATATTATATTCAGCATGAAAATGTAAAAAATTTCAATCCCCAACTCCTAATTTTACCTCTAAAAATATGTTTATTAAACAACTTTTCAGATGTGCAACTTGCTGGGTTTAGTTCTTTAAAAAAAAAAAAAATCTAACAAAAAAGCTCAGAGCTCCCTAGCTCAGCAGTATGTCTTAAATCATAGGTGTCAAACTCTGGCCCGCGGGCCAAAATTGGCCCGCGGTGAAATTATATTTGGCCCGCGAGGCAATACTAAATGACTATTAGAGCTGGCCCGCCGGTATTATGCAGCGCATGTAACGCTAATACTACAAATCCCAGAATGCTCAGCTGGTGTTTTGGCGCTTCCATCGGGACCAATTAACACTCTCTCCGTTGTTGACAGTATACCTCGCTACCTCACGCAACTACTGGCACAGCGCTACCTCTCCCAAAAATGGCGAAAAAAAAGGCAGGAAACAGGACCTTTCTGGACAGGTGGGAGACAGAATATCTGTTTATAAATCTAAAAGACAAACCTGTGTGTCTTGTATGTGGAGCCAACGTGGCTATAAACAAGGAGTACAATATACGACGACACTATGAAACAAAACACCACGACAAGTACAAGGACATGGACACGACTCAGAGGCGCCAGAAAGCGGAGGAGATGAAAAGACGTTTGGCGACACAACAGACTATGTTTAAAAAAGCCACATCGCAAAGTGAGGCTGCTGTAGCGGCTAGTTTTGTTGTGGCGGCAGAGATCGCAAAATCAGCACGGCCCTTCAATGAGGGAGAGTTCGTGAAAAAGTGCATGATGAGAGTTTGTGATCTCGTGTGCCCAGAGAAAAAGAAAGCAATTTCAAATGTGAGCCTGAGCAGGAACACAATCGCTGCTCGCACATGTGATCTTGCCACCAACCTATTTGAGCAGCTGATGGAGAAGGGAAAAGATTTTGTTGCATTCTCCCTTGCTGTGGACGAGAGCAGCGACACGTGTGATACTGCCCAGCTGTCAGTCTTCATCCGTGGAGTGGACTCAAATATGTGTGTTACGGAGGAACTTTTGGGATTAAAATCAATGCATGGCACCACCACAGGAAAGGACATATTTGAAGAGGTTTCCACCTGTGTCACTGAAATGAAGCTGCCTTGGGATAAACTTAGTAGTGACACACTGAAGTCAAAGTACGATGCTGTGGGTGCTGCACAGTTTCCACATTTCATCCCTGACACAATGCCTCAGCTACGCACCCAAGCTGCTAAGATGCTCTCCATGTTCGGCAGCACTTATCTATGTGAGCAACTATTCTCCTCGATGAAGATGATCAAAACAGCTCACAGAAGACGTCTGACTGATGAACACCTTTGCTCGATCCTAAGGATTTCCTCAGCTCAGAGCCTGACCCCAGACATCAATGAACTGGCATCCAAGAAGAGATGCCAGGTATCTGGCTTGAACACTTCAGAGTAGATCCATGTGTTTCAACCGGAGTAATAATTCATGTTTTCTTTGAGCACTTTCTTGCTTCTTCTCCAAGGCATGGGCTTGAATGGTTGCACTTTCATTGAAGGATATCATTGTTAGTTCATTTATTATTAGCCTGTGGAAAACTGTTGAAATTTAAATCAGAAGTCTGCAAATAAAAAGGCATACAATTTTCATTTCAATTTTATTTAAGAAATAAATGCCATTGATGTGTTTATTTTTAAATTTGAAATTCGATTGTGCAGTATTAAGCTATATATTGTAGTATTCAACTTTGCTTGTTCCATATTCAGTGTTTAAGCAAAACGTGTTGTGTCCAAATGCACAGGTTCATTGTTATATCCGAAGGAAAAATTTAAATAAATATCAATGTTGGCCCGCGAGTTTGTCCAAGTTTAAAATTTTGGCCCACTGTGTATTTGAGTTTGACACCCCTGTCTTAAATGAATACTCCATAAATGTTCCGTAGAGTAAATAAAGTTTCCCAATATGTCAATATAACTGGAAATCATTTAAAATACTGCTAAATTGATCTCTTATAATCTGGTGGATGAATAGAAGGCAGATGAGGATTTGTTATAAAATGCCAAATAACTGCACAGATAAACAACCTGGCCCATAATCAGTCTAACCCCAATAATTATATATGTACTCAACAATAATTGTATTCATGGTTCTGATAATAATAGGCCACGACATATTTGGAATTCTACAACAATATTGTGCTTTCTTTTTTGTTTTTTTTCTTTCTGTGGTGAGACCTGCTTTTGTTTTTAAAGGTATGACTTTCGGTGCTGCAAAACAGTCTTTAAGATTAACTGTTTATGCAATGCAGTATGAAACGAGACAATATGTAGAGCACAGACCTCCACCGAGGTCAGATTGTTAACAAAAGCGGAAAAAAAATATGAAGGTTTGTATTTTAGTTAATAGGCCTGCTGCCGCTTGATGATTGATGAACCAATGGGTGGCCCCATTGTAATTCCCAAAGGTTTCACGTTACGTCTCTGCACATTTGTTATAAATTTGAAACTTTTTTTTTTTTGTAGAGTCGTCATGGGGGCAGTATCTTTTTGTTTGAATCATGAGTATTTACCATCGATTTTCCTAAGATCTTCAACTGCACATGTGCCACGCAGATCAAATATCAACTGTGATTCTTACATCATCTACCATGTGACTAACATTTCAACGGTAAGATCTATATGATGTGCTACCACCTTGTGCTAGAACGCAAGATCCCCCAGTTGATGTTTACGGTATATTTAAGGATAACAAAGCACAGACCGCTTAGAAACGACGAGCAAGAAGAGTTTAACCCTCCTTTCTGACAGCCTCTGATGGCCAACGTTGACTTGGAGACACATTCATGATCCAAATCGAAAAATGTTCAGTCTCTCAGTCAAACAACATAAACTCCGTGTGTCAACCTGCGGTAAAAATCAATAGATGTACTGCAAATCCTGTCAACGAGGAAAGGAAAAAAAAAAAGGGAGTGATGAAGATGATGCAGCCCAAGCCTGTCAGTGGTTATATAACAAGGTTGTCATAATATTGTGTCTGTTTTATAATCTCGACGTGATCTATTTCCTTTATGCATTTTAATTAACATCTAGCACTGTCAAGACTAAGGTGATTGCAACCACTTATCTTTATAAAGTATTTAATGGCGGATCATTGCAAGCGAAGGCTATGTCCATCCGGTTTATGTGTCCATTAGATGATAAATTAAATGATTTAGATACTGTGGAAGGCCTACAACAAAATTGTGCAGTAAACGCTTCCATCTTGACATAGCTAATAACATTTGCCATTTATATTATTGCTGCGGTGCATTAGGCGTAATGCATTGCTTGTGTAAACAAAATTGCTTTTAATTATAGTCTTCTTTCTTAGGTGATAAAAGCTTCCATCATTTTGAATCAAAATGTACATCTTCATGAAATTTCGCTCCTTTAAAATAATTTCAGAATCACATTTGATTCGAATGCAAGCTAGCAGTCTAGATAACTAAGGAACGTCATATATGGGTTATTTCTTGTGTGAAAATGCCTCTTGGAGGGAGAAAAGAAAACCGCCCGATGAGCTCTTAAAAGGAAGAGTTTTAAAGAGGATGCTGCATCGACGGGCAGCAGGATAGAGTGGTTGAAGGTGACAGATAAGGCATCCGCTGGTACTCACAAACACACGATGAATGGGGGCGCAAAATCAAGTCCGATGTAAAAAAGATATGTGCACGGGCAAAAAAGAAAAATAGTGGATCTTTGACAGTTCAAAGTATTTATCATTTGTCACTAAGAAAAATCGGGCTCCAAACCCTTTACACAATGCACATAATTTCTTATTTCTCTCACAAGATGACTTGTATTACATTTGACCTTGCAGTTTTCAGGTAACGCTGCTTGGAGCCACACACAAACCAAATAATTCCGTTGGAGTCAAGGTGGGGGTAACTTTGACATCAAATAAAATGATGCATATGTATCGCATTACGTATTGGCTCTCGTCAGTAAGCCCTTCGTTGTTTTTCAAACTCTCTCTCTTTCTGTCTCGCTCTTATTTGAGCATGTGTGCATGGCGGTGTGACAAGACAAGAGGTCGGCACTGGAGAAGGCGAGTGACAGCACTTTAATGAAAATATCAGGGCCTCTTTCTTCCTTGTAGCTCTCCATATAAACCTGTCACTCAGAGAGTTAGCTCCTCACTTTAGATGCTTTCCTTATGCCTGCTGCTGTCCCTCCTTCAGCCTTCATTTGGTGCACTTCTTAACCACGAGAAGCCGGTCTGTGCTTTGTTATAACATAACAGACTCACTTAGTCAACATCTTCAGGTCATTAAGTATGGTTTGGATGATGACACCGATAACTGACTCGAAGGTACAGCGCGTTGTGTAATTTCGAGGAGTTCCCGACCTCATCTCAGCATCTATAAAGAACCTGAATTGAAGCGAACCCATTGAGTGGAAACATTGACAGCAATCATGTTTTGAGCGAATATGAGCAGTGCGATGGACTCTCTCCTTTCATTTTAATGTACTCTAGCTAGCGAGAGCGAGCAAAAGGATCACATTCATCTTATTGTCATGCATTGAATGTTCTGCTGCATATGCTTCTCCAAACCGTGGTTCAAAGATAACAGGCAGGTCTGCCATAGTTGTGCATCAACCCGGGATGGAGGGTCATTGTGTTTATATGAAACTTGACACAAAGCCGTTTTTGTTCTCGAGACAGTGTGGATGCAGTGAGAAGCTGATGGATGTCGAGAGAGCGAGGGAGGAAACCCGAAGGAGGAGAAAACTGGATGTTGGTTCATGCGTTTGCTGCTAATGGACTGCTATAAGTGTGTATACGTGCGTGCCCATGTCCTTCTCAAAGCGACAGGGCCTCGATCCAGGACTGATGAGGTGCTTCAGGGATAACACCAGCCACGGAGTTGATATGCATTTTGGGAGAGGACTTTATGCAATTTTTTTACTCATTATTCTTAATCACACACTACAGCGTTTTCTTCTCAGCCCCCCCACCCCAACCCCCACCCCCACGCCCTCCCCTCTCAGCATAGCTCTCATTCCCTCATATCCGTAGTCTCCAGGGCTGACAGTGACAAATATGGGAACCCCACCGTATATCTAGACCAGAGTGGCAAATTATTGCTGGTTATTTTTTCCTCTTTGTTTTAAAACGCTGTTGTGATTCTTCCGAGCGAGTTAAAAGAGGATATTCATTCTAAAAAGCCTCATGTCACTTTTCGGATGAGACATTGTTAGCTCATAATCATTGCTTGTTATCTCTCCATGTCCATTTTTATGTTCTTTGAATGACTTTAGAACTAATAAAAAGGCGTGGAATAACAACGTGTTGCGAGGGAGCATTTTCTTGTTTGCTTTGTAAAGTTGAGGCATTGAGAAAGAAACAATCTTATTGGTGGGTGGGCTAGCAAAAAACACTTAGCATTCACAATCAACAACTGTTCAAAAAAACACATGCTGCAGCAATTTGCTCAAATCTGACAACGTAATAGTTTGCAAATGTTGACAATCGCAAGGTTCACTTGATTGGTTGACTGTGACAAATGTAGCTGGCTCAGCGTGCCATCCTGACAAAGCAGTCATTGAGAAGCATTGAGTGAAAATATTACGAAATATCAGAACAGGCCAGATACGCTGCCTAATTTTAAGGGTATCGGTACTTCTGACGTTAGCCAATACCATGAGTAACGACCTCATGTGGTCGTTTTACGAAGAGAAACGAAAAAGGCATGCATGGCTGATAGATGCCCATCAAGATGCAATTTCTGTAAGTATATGTATACTTATACGATTTATGTTAGTGCTTTGTTGGAATTGATCCGGATGTCACGATTTTACACACAACCGAAAATCACGGCTCGATTAAAAATAAAATAAAAAAACAACAAAACAAGAAAGCGCATGTTACAGTTAAATATGACACACATTCAACTACTAGTAAGATAAACTCAAAAATGGAAAAAATATTTTTTGTTGTTGCAATTTTAAGAAAAAGGACGATATTGGGATATTCAAGTCTTTTTAAAAATAATCGGTCATTTTTTGGGGGGACTGCGTTCAGTATCAGTTTTCAAAACTACAGGCGGTAACGGTATTTGGTATTGGTGACGACTCACGAGTTGAGTACTCATACTGGTATCGATCTGAAAAAAAGTTACTGCTGTGACCCTCAAAATTGTCTGAGTTTGAAATAAAGCAACATGGAAAGACATAGCCACCAATGTCATGTTGACCTCATTTAGAGCGCCCATGTTTGGCCAGCAGGAAAAGAAGATACACTGTAGATGGACACAGCCTGTTTGACCCTCTCCCTCAGGCAGGACGCGGTGATCCATTCGGAGCAGGACCTCCCGTAACATGAACAGCATCTTCCCCTTGGCTATTAGACTCATGAAGACTAAATAAATCAGGAACGTTTAAAACTTCACACCGACACCTATTGTCTATTGCATTAAGCCATTACACCTTGTTCTTTTATTTTCTTCTTAGTCTGCTCATACTCTCTTTTTAATATTACCAGTTATGTTCCAACGTCGGATTGTGTGAATGTACCTTTCACTAACAATGGCATTGATATGAATTATGAGATGTACAATAAATAGAACAAAAATACAATTGTGGCTGGTGGTGGGCTGAAAAGATAATTTCCCTTTGTCAATGATTTTTTTCATGTTGTTTTTAAAGATCCTAAGATGAGTCAGTTATCTTGAGTACATTTTCCCCGACATCAACAAGGATCATTTTTGGACAAAGTTTCAATATTCTTTGCAGAAAAAAGGGGTTATTATTTTTAATTTTTTAATTAAATTTAAAGAATCAACCAAAACACAGTTCCTTAGTTATATTAAAGTCAGATTTGAAAAAAAAAATTGCAATGTGTATACAGGGTGAAATCCTGATAGAAAGGCAGACAACCAGCCAGGCTCAATCAATAGACATTGACTAAAGTTGTTGTTTTTCAAAAAAAATTTTTTTAGGAAATCAATTCAGAATTGCTAGTGAAAGAACACTGACTTTACATGCTGTTATTCATAAAAGGCTGCCCTCAGTGGGGCAGTCAGGAGTAAAGGACAACTCAATGGAGGCCCCAACAAGGGAATAACGCATAAATATGTCACATATTTTTCCCACAAGACACTACGTAGGGACTTATCTCACTGTACAATCTCTTTTGTCGGAACTGCCACTTTTTCTTATGTAGATCTTAAACCACGGCTTTAGTGTGACGGCCATGCATCATTAGGCCTTGAGCTGCGGGTGCAAGAGTGCACGGGAAGCGTCTGGTTTACTTCTGACAGTTAGCCGTGTTTTACACGAGTCGCATCATCACAGATCAGCTCTCAACACAGTGTCAGAAATCAAGTGATGAAAACCCAGGGAATAATTCACCAGTCAATTTTAAACTTAAAATAGTGCCTTGCTGGGACAGATCAGATATATGTTCAATTTTTATGGAACGTGGGTGAAGGGAAGCTAATATGTCATCTCTCATCACTTGGAATGTAAACACAATGAATGCATTGATGTGACTGGATGTGTTTAAAAGATTCTACGAATGTATTTCCTTGTTTTACTACCACGATCGGATACTAAAGATTATGGTCATAGAGGTTCTACCAGGTCGCGATTAAAGTTAAAAAAAATGATGCGAGGGACCAATCCAAGGTGTGGTGTGCCTTTCGCGTAAAGCCAGTTGCAACCTTCAACGAGATAAGTGGGACACAAAATGGATGGATTTCATAAGAGGATCAAGAATCGAGCAAGTCAAACAAGTACACTATTATCTAGTGACGTTGATTCTGACAACAAGTGTGGTTCTAATGTGTCTAATGAGTGGTGAATAGCGCCTGTTCTTCACCTTGTACAATCAGCCCAAAACTGTCATCACAGAAACTTTGGAGCTGTGAACACTGTGACAATTTGTTGTTGGTGCTCTTAGTTGTTCTCCATCTGGGTCACATCTATTTATTTATTTATTGTGACTCAAGTTTTGTACCAAATGGCATCCATCGAACAAGTTATTTCAGTATCTCTGTTTAAGAAACAACGGTACACATTTTACAAACACAATTTGAGGCTAAGATCCACATCCTTGACCAGGCTGTAAAAATATGAGAATTAATCACTGCTGAAATTCAAGAAGAATATAACCTGACCGGCAAATTCAAACTGCAAAGTTCAAAATTCTGTCACGGGTGATATCGCATGACTCCTGTCTGGCTCTCTTCGATTATTCCGAAGCTCCAAAATGACATTACTGCATAGAAAATCTGAGGGAAATATTCGCGTTGTGCTGATGTCATGTGATCAAATCACGAAAGAAGGTGCTGATAGAATATATGAGGCTGATATGACAGAATAAAGGTGACAGAAAGCATAAAAAAGACCACAGCAAACTCCATAGAAATTGATATATCAAGGAACAACCATTCACAACCCTCGGCCTCAAACGCAACGTGAAGAACGCCCCTCATTACTCCTAATATTCTAACTTTGCTTGTGAGCAGTGAAACTTTGCTGACAAAATCTGGTGTAGTTTCGACCGCGTGCTTACTGTGTACTTTTTTGATGACTAGATAAGCACTTCATTGAGGCTGTCATATTTGTCTAGCTCTGACTGCACTCGTCCCTACAATTAATCAGAGGCTTCATAAATTTGTGCATTAATTACTACTAAGCGAGTGGCTAATGAAATGGTCCATCACTCCCCTCATAAAGTCATAAACAGCCGTGCAGAAGACGGCTTTCTTCAAGGCCAGGCTAATGCCAAAGCAATATTAATCATCAGACCTCGCGTTACTCCCCATTTGGCTTTTCGTCTTTTCGTTGCTTAATGTTTACCACCAGAATGATATTTTATTCATTAATTGTGTCATAATATTCCGTTACACATGAACGTGGCTACTGATGCGTGCTTGGTTGAAATTAGCATCTCATTGCTTGAAGCCAGATGTTGAGTTGGTGATCAATGCAGAAGCAAACAATGCTTTTTCGTGTTTTAATGTTCCAAATTAATATTTCCTAATGACGTTTTACAACCAGCTTGTCTTGGTGAGTGATTTGGTAGACAGCACAAATAGGTCTGACTTGCCGGATAATGTTCCAATGCAGGGTTAAATGAGTGTGCTAATAAAGTCTTAGATCACGGGCACTGTAATTTGATTTTGTGCGTCAGGGAGAGAGAAAAAACAGAGTCTTTTCAGCCATCTTACTTATGTAGTGTCACGCTGATGTTCATAGCTTGTGGCTAAGTTAATATGGATTATGCAATAAAGACATTTCTATCACAGCAGATGACTGGGGTGCACTTGAAGAAAGCTCAGTGTACGAAGCCATATTTAGTTCAACCGCAGCAGTGGGTTGTAGCACGGCAATACAGCGACATGTCATGTTTATTCTCGTCTCTTGCTCTCTTTGCGTCATCACTGCACACGGTGAAATGTTAATCCTGCATAAGATTAATACTAGCATGCTATCAAAGGATAAGGTCCAAACTAGTTGAAATGGTCTTTGTTTACCTTTGCGTTACTTTATCATTTACTTAGATGGCCAGTCCTATTTTTTGGGGGACTTTTACACTTTTTGGGGGGAGGGGTTATATAGGTCATTTAGGATGTTTACAACCTCATTATAAGTACAAACTAATGTTCCAAATCAGATTTGAATGTATACATATTCCTGTTATATTTGGTTACATTTATGTTTATTGCAGTGTTTCATTCTTTTGTAATTTCAGCGTTGATGCAGTGACAGCAATGACAGCTTGCTCCTGCGCTCTATCCTGAATGGAGCGTGACCTGGAATCACTCAGACTGCATTAAGAACTTAAAGTTGTCACATCCCCTCCATTAAGCCGAGCACATCAACCATAATCTGATGCTGAATTTGACAGATGAGGATGAAATGAAGTGTGTCAAATGTGGTGACAGCGACCTCATTGAGAATGTATTTCCCATGTATAGGACTTATTACAACCATATATCACATATTATTCTGCAACTATTCATTCTGTTGTGCTGTGATTGATATCGTGTGCCAAAAGCAATTGAAAGATGATACTAGAGTGTGTCTTCAATTTTGCATTTTGGGATTTTTTTTTTTTTTTCAAACGAGTCCTTTATTTTTTAACCCTTGTGTGACTGTTAAGAGTGTTAGAATGATGGTTAGAAATTGCCTGTACTTTGTGCAGTTGTGTGAGAGCCACTTCATCTTTACCTGGACACTGATGCTCATCTTTCAATATCAAATTATAAGATGTAACTTTTTTCCCCAAGATGTGATGTTGTTGATTTGCAAAACTTTCAGGTCCCATAACTTAATAATAAATAAAGAATAAATAAATAAACTTAAGGTGATCAACGGTTGAGCAGGAAGACATGAAATAAATATGTCTGTCCTTTGAGAGTTTTCGCACTGCATGTATTGTGCGTAAATTTTGGGGCATGAATAATATTTTCTGTTATTTTGTGCAATCTTGCTTATTTATTCATGTATGTCTCTTGTATTTCTACATACTGTATAACAGTTTGTGTACAACAGGGAGCAAACACAAACCTTGGTGTGGACCTTGCATTTCTCTACTGGGCCTTCCCAAAACTATTACCACAAAGTTTGAATCAAAGAATTGTGCTGAATAAATATGAATGGAAACACTTCAGGGGTGGGGGGCGGTGGGGGGGGGGGGGGGTTTGGCCGCACACAAGGAATATTATATAAACCTCCTTGATAAAGATATAATTACTAACTAACTACTGCAATTCATTTTGATGCAAGTGGTCAATTTGTGGCTCAATGTGATATATAATTTCCCATTCTTCTGCATGTCTTTAGACTTCTGTGGTAGGAGCTACACAATTTGGTGTGAATGCAACTGGATTTGAAAGGAAACTCCCAAGTCAAAACAAAAAAAGATTACTTTGATTTTAAAAGGTCAATCTATCTATAAGGCTCACCTGAATCCTGCTCAATTGTCTGCTTTGAAATGCATCTTGTCTCCCTAAAAAAAACAAATTTTTATCGCACAAGAGGACAAAAACACTGAATGGATGACTAGACACAGAATGAAATTGTTGGCTTCTTTCTTTAGGTATTGTTTGTGAGGCGAGTGGGCGCATACAAACACTGAAAGAATATTTGGAGAGAATGCAGTGTCAGTGGTCC
This sequence comes from Hippocampus abdominalis, assembly GCA_018466805.1. Taxonomy (NCBI): domain Eukaryota; kingdom Metazoa; phylum Chordata; class Actinopteri; order Syngnathiformes; family Syngnathidae; genus Hippocampus; species Hippocampus abdominalis. Next base: position 9,487,414 of record CM031701.1, on the reverse strand, counting down.
CGTTGGCATGTTAAAAATCTCACATTAATAAGAAATGCGCATGTCTTGTAGAAAAATCACCCATTGATTTTTATGAGAGAAATCCAGAAGAACTGCAACAATAAATGATTCAAAACTAAGCATTTTCCAGCAAAAACAAATGGTATAAAAAAAAAGCCACACGGCTACATTACTGTACATTAAATCGATACATAGAAAATTCCCAACCAGTGTGGCGTGGCATATTAGTGTGCCATGAGAGACCATCGGGTGTGTCGTGGGACATTATCCAATGTCACTTTTTCAGATGAAAAATGATTTATTCCAAAAATAATTTGCCAATGGCATATATTCAAAAGCAGAATGATTGTATTTTTTTTCAGTAGATGACAAAGGGTATGCACTTTTTGTGATTTCGTTTTTTCTGAAGTGATGTGCCATTAGATTTTTTACAATGTGAAATATGTGTCTTGGATCAATACATGTTTGGAAATGCTGACTTAAAAACATGAAATGAGATTTTCAGCCAACAATAAAACCAGGAATGTGCGGTGAGGTTCATGGCTAGTAAAGCATTAATATGAGAGTCAAATTTACAAATTCACAAATTCACGAGACAAAAAGACCTCAGGTGCAAAATGCATTGCGCTGTCCAGAGATAATGCAGCACATCACAGCAGGGTGTTGAGATGCTTGCAGGCAAGGCATATATGGAGTGGCATCACCGGGTGGCAGGAAGAGTGTACCAGAACATCTGTACTAAATACAGACTAGAGGTCTCAGAACCAAGATGGAAGACACCTCCGAAGGCGGTTGAGAACAACCAGGCTAAGATCCTGTGTGACTTCCAGGTACATCCAGACTGACAAACTGGTGATAGCCAACCAGGCTGACATAGTGGTCGTGGATAAACATTAGAAGACAGCGGTTGTGGTAGAGGAAATCACAAACAACAGTCGAGCAACATCCAGAAAAAGCAACATGAAAAGCTGCAGAAATACTCAGAATTGTAGGAAGAACTGCAGAAAATGTGGAGGGTAAAGGCAACAGATGTGTTGTGTCCCATTCACTGGAATGAGATGATTCCAGCCAGGAAAAGCAACAGAGGCCGTGCGATGTGAAGCCAACCCTTAACTGGAGTGGTGTGACACTGTTTGGGGTTAATAGAAAAGTGGCACAAGAGTGGGCGTCTACCACATGGTGGAGGCAGAATACTCTCTGCCTCCCCTTGTGCTTTATCTGGGATTTTGTGCGATCAGCAAAATAAAATTGGGACCACACCAATATTAAATACGTACAAATATAGCCTGGCTATGGAAAATTTGAATAGATGGTACAAATGTCTGAAAACATATTCGAAACGTGAGGGGAACTAAACAGGTGCAAATAGACTCCTCTGTTTCAGTACAGTAATTTTACCGATAAATGGTGCTATTTCAGCATTTTTGAGCGATTGCACAATCTGAGGTGAGGCTGGCTGCTTGCTGTCAAATTTCCTATCTCACCCATAAATTTGAGCAGGATATATGGAGATTCAGCAATTTTAATAATGGACATGGACATTATTGGATTCCAAAAAAAAAAAAAAGCTTTCCGGATATTGATGGAAATATGCACAAAATGGATGCAGACTGTGAACAGAAAGCTTTGTGTGTGTTAGTATATGGAAATAGGGTAGAGTATAAATATTGTAATCCTTTATAAGAGCTTTGGCCCAATATGCCGGAGGGGTTTGTCAGAGCCTTGTGATACTGAGAGCCGTTTTAAGCCAAACCTGTTAAAAATAAAAACTTTAACCACAAGAGGAGGCTGAAAGTCTCATGGAAGATCTAGTCTACTGGTATTTTGGTGGACCTGGAGAAAGTAGATATTCTTGAGGGTGTCCTTATGTGGCTGGGTGTACAGCAGTCCAACAAGGTGACGGTATGAAACCATATGTGAGTACGGCAAGATCTCCTGCTATCTGTCTAGGTTAGCTCATTCCATTTCTTAGCACGGCTAGTCAATGAGTAGTGTGGCAGTCACCACTCACTTGCACTCTGAAGATCAATCGCAAGTATGTGGTGAGTAAAAACCACAGGAAGTGTGCCGCTGGCCTCAGATCATAATGATCAAAGTGAAATGTTTGCTGACTGGAATCAATAAGCAACGGGGGGCCTGGAAATTGCGATTAAAGATCCCTATTGATTAGTAGCAGTAGTTCAGCGACTGAGCAACTGGACTACCAGACCTCCAACAATGCTGAATATATCCTGGGTCACCATGCCTCTTTTGAGACATTATCTTTGTTTAACCTATGTTTTGGCTCATGGGGTATCTGGAATCTAAACCATGGGTACAATAAACATCAAGAAATGATCAAAATTCAGCCATTTTGGAAGACCGATGTTCCAGTAGCAAAGTGGATATAATTTGCCTGCAGCAATTCTTTTAGTATCAACCACCAAACAAGACCTGCTTCATGAGCCACAATGGATTGGTTCAATCAGGGATGTTTGATATCACTTTTTTTCCAGACCACTCTTAAGTCTTCACTGATACCGACACCAAGTACCAATATGGTACATTACATTTCAATGAACACATTGACTGGTAGTTGTGAAAATAGACCTTTGTTACTAGCTGCCTAATGTATATAAAACTTGCCTCTTTTCCTAAAGACCCATCTAGCCTACATCACACAGTCTAATCCTTCATAAGAATTTTGCAATTTCTACAATTGGATGATCTGCACTCCAATCACCTCCTCATGTTTGAACACGTCATCATATAATATCCATTCCAACTGTTAACAGAAAGACATTCCCAGCTCCTTTCCTGACTGGTGTTGCTTCCGCTGGGCAGAAGATTGGTGAAGTTGGAAAAGCGCTCTCATCAGTGCGGAAACTTTTTCTCAACAGGGTATCATATCTCAGTAAATCCCAGAAGTTAATGACCACTGTGCCACAGAGGGCTCTTCTGTTTTGCACCAGATGCTAGATTTTTGGAATTCCCCAGATTCTAACAGCACTTTTCCAGCTTGAGTCCCGGCTTGAATGCAGCATCTCATTAGCCCGGCTCACTGATAGACTGTGACAGGCATGAAACTCGACACCAGCTGCAGACTTCTACTGTACATTTCATTGGGTTTCCTATCATGATAGAAAAAATAGCTCTCCGCATTTCTGATTGTTTTTCTTCCGCATCCCTTGTCTCAAAAATGCCCTGTTCGGTTATTCCTTTTAGCTTTCATGTGAAGAAAGTGCCTTTTCAACTAACGACTGTACTACAAAATAAAGTCAAGTTAGAAGCGGTTTGCTGTGGGAAAGAAAAAAAGAATATCTATATCTATATATATATATATATATATATACATATATATACATATATATACATATATATACATATATATATATATATATATATACATATATATACATATATATATATATATATACATATATACATATATATATATATATAGATATATACATATATATATATATATATATATATCTATATGGATATAGATCTATATATATATAGATATATCTATATATCTATATCTATATATACTTAGGTTTAATCACTGTAGATTAAAGAAAAAAAACATTGGCATTCAGTAACATTTTGCGTTACATTTTTTTTGTCTCATGTTATCAGTGGGGATCAATTGTGTGAAACTTTATGGCTCATGAATTAATCTTCTTACTACCAAGAAGAAGAGTCAGTATCTTCTTGTACAATAAATCAGTTTGTACAATATAGGAGAACACTTTTTTTTCCTTTTACTCAACTGTGTTAGCTACAATCGCCCCCACTTTGGTTGGGCACCAAGATGTCTATCTCCATACCCTCCTAAATGCCTGAAAGATTAGACAAAAATTTGCTTCAATTAAAACCAACACTGTGGGATCATTAAGTCAAATATGAACATGTTACTCTGAACCCTGATGCAGACCAAATAAGATGCCTGAAACCATGTAAAAAGGCAATTATTTTTGTTTTGTTTGCTTGTTTTTGTTTTTGTTAAACAATGCAAGTTTGAGTGAACTGTTACAACTGCCATTGTGAAAGCTAAGAATGCCTCACCATGAGTCACCGCCCCCCCCCCCCCCCCCCACCCCAACTACTGAAAAATCGTTTTGGTACCTATTATAGAGGTAATTTATAAATGCTGAACAATAAAAGTCAACTAATATACTGCATGCACAATATGACAAATACCAAACAAGGGTCAACGGGTAATCACAACAAACAACAGCCATGACACAGATTACCGTCACTGTTCATGAACTGTACAGGATTCATAGGTCACACAGCACAGACACAAAATGGCAAGAATACATTTTGTGATACACAATAGCAGACCCTAATACTGCAGCCAACTGGCCCCTTAGCGTCAACTGTGGCGGACCAGAGAGTAAGTTTCACTTTATCTAGTCGTTCCTTCTGCCTTCACCCCCTCAGCGCGTACAGCTGCATCCTAACAAAGCCCACTTTCTTCCAAGAAGACCCTGTGATAATGAGCCTCTGCCCAGAACCACAGGCAAGCAGTGAGCAATGTCAACAGCTCGGAGCTGACCTCCTGAACGGGCCTTTTTTCTCGCTTTCTTTCAGAGAGCAAAAAGCTGCACCGCACTGTTAGGATGGAGAGCAGAACCTGGCCTCTGGGAATTCCTGGTGTCCAATGCTAACAGGCACCATGCGTGGAATTCATGAACACACACTGAAATACAGACACATGAGGCAGAAGACGAATTGATTTTTACAAGATTACAAACTAGATGGAGTGTATGCCTTCACCACAAAGTGTACTGTACTGTGACTCGGCATGACTGGATTTTCACGATTCCTCCACCTAACCGGTCATTCGATGATCTCGTTAACTATTCACCCACACATATACCTGTACATGCCCACGGAATATAATTATCTTTATTCACCAAGTTTTGAAATTCAAGGCCCTATTTTCGTGCCCAGTGAAAGTCTAACGCAAAGTGAAAATATGCAACTGTGCACATGGGTGGAGTTTTCTCTCTTTTGTTGTTTTTGTAGATGGCCGCATCCCATGCAAACAAAGCCCTGATTCCCTTCAAATTTGGGGGGCGGGCTACATGGTGGAAACAAAACAAAGTCGCTTGAGTCCATGTAGGAGATCCCCATGCGTAAATTATGTTTATAAGGAATTGCAAGAAGAGCTCCACTTGCGAGTGATGTAAAGTTCAAATCCAAACATCGTACATGAAAAACGCCATTAAAAACGTGAAAATGACATTTAGAACCACTTCACATTTTACACCATTCATTTGGGCAATTTCTCACATTTGAATTCAGAAAGAATATTTTAATAATTCACTGCCATTGCACAACATTTATGACGACGTGGGCTTCATCTGCTAATTATGAATACAAAACTGTAAACACACACAGTAGGGTAGTGAATGACCCGTTAGCATTTTTGCTACACAGCGCAGAGGTGCAGGCTTTAATTTCAGCTCCGGCCTTCCTCTGTGGAATGTGCATGTTCTGCCTGTGCCTGCATGGGTTTTCTCCGGGTACTCCAGTTTCCTCCCACATTTCACAAGCATGCATGCTAGGTAAATTGAACACTCCGTATTGTCCCTCAGTCTCATTGTGAGTGTCTGTGTTAATTGAATACTCTAGTCTAAATTGTCTCTCGTGTGATTGTGAGCGCAAATTCTTGTTCGTTTGTGTGTGCCCTGCGATTGGCTGGCAATCAGTTTAGGCTGTACCGAGCCTACTGCCCGATGACAGCTGGGATCGATTCCAGCACGCTCGTGACCCTCGTGTGGATAAAGCGGTTCAGATAACGGATGGATGGACATTCCCAGAGGAAGCAGTAAACCTTTTCAAAATGCCAGCCAGTGTTTGCTTTGGTAGCTACACAAGCGCAACATTAATCACATTGGCTAAGCACCGCAATCGACAGCAAAAACCCTCTGTGATGAATACGTTGACTAATCTGTGCCAGTTTACAGACTGCAATAAGAACACCCATATGGATTTCAGAGTCTCTGGCGAAGTTAGAGTCTTGGCTGACTTTCTGTTCCATTTTGAATTAATTGATCTTTCTCTGAATAAATAGAATAACAGTTCATGGAAATGCTCAGAAACTACACTAACAGCACAACTTTGTGCCGTTTAAATTGGGTGCCAGTGCATTAAGAAACACAGCAAAAGTTTTGTCAATTAAACCACTGATAAAACATGTTCTCTATATTTTGCTGATTTGGTGCAACAATTCCCAGCTCACGTTATTATTCCCACTTATTAGGAGACTTTAAAGTCAAACTGCTACCAGAAAGAATGTATATTATTGTATTGTTGGCCAAAGCATTTAACAACCGGACACCGGGAGAGCTTCAAAGATGTTTTAGAAAAAGTTCACACGGGAGGAAAGTTGTGCGCTGCTTAGAGTTGTCTTTTGCAACTTAGATATTATGGACGACATGCACAGTGCCAAAAACAATTTTGGTAAGTGGTAAATATCCATCCATCCAAATATCCATTTTCTTATTCGCTTATCCTCACAAGGGTCATGGGAGTGTTGGAGCCTTTCTCAGCCATCTTTCGGCAGTAGGCGGGGGACACCCTGAATTGGTTGCCAGCCAATCGCAGGGCACACAGAAACGAACAACCATTCGTGCTCACCATCACACCTAGGGACTATTTAGAGTGTCCATTTAAATGACTATGCATGATTTTGGAATGCGGGAGGAACCCAGAGAAAACCCATGCTGACACTGGGAAAACATGCAAACTCCACACAGGAAGGCTGGAGTCCAGTATCAAACCCTGAACCTCTGCGCTGCGTTTCTCACGATTTTGTGTCATCAGAAGGTGAGTGAGAAGACTGTTGAAGAACTTTTAATAGTAAGTATAAACCCATTCACCATTCTATTAATTTTGAGTAATAGTTATGAATTCATATCATTTTTACTCCTAAAAATCTACCTCAATTTTAATGAGTAATGTCATTATGGAACGTAATAAAAGTGAGGTCAAGTTGACTCCATTTATATGAGTACCGGTAGTTTTGAATTATGGTTCTCTTTGATTAACATTTACCCAGTTAAAATGGCTGAAAATTGTTACCCTGCATCTATTTGAAAGTTTCTATGGGTTGTTTGTATAATATATCCAAGTTCATTTGTTGCTGTTACTAAAAATCCAGTGTTGAATATATGTACTCACGTTTTTGATGTGTTGATGCATCACATACAGTAGACGACGGCAGGGTGGACAATCGAGGTGACAGTCTGCATTTTATCAACAGTTCTTGTTGCAACTCCTGGCAGAGAAAGAAAATGTGTGTTAGTGAGAGTTAGACCGGGTGACATTAGTGACACCATTTGAAATCAATGGGGTCCACTTCAGATCCTTGTCACATCTGTCAAAATTAATTACATTCTGAGTGGATAATAGGCCATGAAATCAGGTTCCACTGAGCGATATAGCCCCAGACTGATTATCCTCATTTATTATAGCACACATTGTGATCCAGAAAATATTGCCAACATTTTATATTTTATTGTGCAGGTCGGAGGTTTACAACATTATAAAATATGAGCCATATTATGGCTACTTGAAGTTAAAAAAAAAGAAAAAAAAAAAAGAAAGATAATTATGCAGAGTGATGCGAGAAGAGAAAAAGGCCGTCTTGGAATCTTGACCATCTGAGATGTTTAATCCCCAAATTGTTTTGTTTGATTATTTCTTGATCAGCCGTAGAAAAGATCAAAAACTGCATTCCACAGTAAAAACAAAACAAAAATCCATATGTATACAAATGGTGGTGTTAATGTCTAAAAATTGAGTTATAGTGAAGTCTAATTTGGTATCATCGTCAGTTCTCACCACAGGAAGATACTCATGTTCATATAATTTTAACTACATTTACTAATATGGTTTCTCATAACATCAACACTATTGTCATTGTGTTAAATTATTCTTGTCGTATTTGTTTTCCTTTTTTCGATGAGTGGAATATGTCTCCCACATTTTATGGCTGATCTACGGTGACGGTTACTTTGTCAAGTAGCTAACATCACAAAAAAAGTGTTGTGAAATGCTGAAAGATAAGCAAACGATGCTGTATGAGATTTTCAAAACCAAAAGGAACACTCCCAAACATGTCCAGCAGGGGTGCCGTGCAGCGCAGAGACTAAATAAAGCACAGATCTTCCATTTTATGATGAATTATATCCCTCGTTGTAGCTCACCACCAACTTCAACAATCCTATGCATCACCTTGCCAAATTCCCTAAATGGACCCAACCTCCCATTTGTAATGATCATGTGGGCTCTGTCACCCACTTCCTCTTTGGAATAACATTAAGCCATCTGTGGCGTCGTGGTAGTAGATTACACAGCCCGGATGGCTGCCATTCGCACTGTTCACAAACCACTTGTATTAATGGTAAATCCTACTGAGCTCTTCTGGGAGCAGATGTGACAAGTTGATTTTTTTTTCCTCCCCTCCTCTCCCAAACTGGAAACTTTGCAAGGATATTTAAATCCATGGTGCCTTCTGCCCCATCTGATTTTGGAAGACTTGTTGGCGGTCACAGTAAGCTCATGATTCACTTATAGCAACCAAGATGTGCAGTCTGACTCCATTTATGAAAGTCTAACTTAATTAGCCCAAGTGGAGACCTGTCCAGGCCTGGCAAGAGCATCACGGATCACACAAGGTTAACTGAACCATAGCACGTTTTTTTTTTTTTTGGAGTTGCGCTTCATCTTGGTATACTGGGACTCTGTCTTTCCTCTTCTTGTTCCTTGAATCGGCTGATATGTCTAAATATAACACATAATTAATTTGTGCCACACTGAAGTAGCCCGGAGCTGCATCGGAGACACTATCTATGACAAATCTGGGGCACTGGGAATATTAACAGGAGCGGATGGTGGTCAATCTCAATGCAGCCTGTCAGATAAATTCAAATCCTACTGCGCGTAGCATCGTATTCGTCAAAGCTAGTCGTAAAAAAAAATTGGGCCCTGCAGAATAGGTGGTCTTCAAAACATTCATGTTAAGCATGACTCAATATGACTCATAACATACACTGTAAGTGGAACCAATCTACCCACCCTTCCAGCTAAATAATATATGTTTATCGAAGCCTCACCTATCGAGAACATAATCATCGAATATTGACACCATCCCATGAAAAATTGATATCTAAACTTCATGCTGATTTTTATTTTGAATAAACTCTCTGGGTTCTATATTTGTAGAGGGCACGTCTGCGCTAGGACATAAAAACTGGTGCATCCTGATTTTTGTATCAAGCCAAATTTCACGTGCGAGAATATGGACAACTGCTGCTTTGTGTCATATTGAGCATTCTGAGCGCGTTTCCTTTGAAATGCTCGCAGCACAACCTGTCAATTTGGTGGTTGAAAAACATCTAAATGACTGCCGGAACCACGTCCAAGTATTGGCACAGGTAGTGTGGCATAATTTGGGCAGATTTGATTGGGGCGCAGGCAGACAGATTCTGCGCTCCTCGTGTAGATGCGTCGTGGGTCGTATTTCATGCAGAAGGTTTACAAGTGTAACTTGTTTTGGAAAATCGATCCTAAATTTTGGCCACTGTAGCCCTTGTTTCATGATAAGATGCATGTATTGTGAAATATCTGAAATATAGAAGCATAAAAGAATAAAAGCAATTCCATATTTCTTGTTTTATGAGACCAGCGTCAAAGCTGAACCCTCTAAACATGTTAAAAACTTAAAAACGTTTGTTGGATGGTTGGTTGAGTTTTGGTAAAATGTGGTTTTACACCAGAAATAAATTGCCAGTAACACCAAAATCAACTTGTTTTTCTTGACAGGTGAGTCAATCTTTATAATCCCTCAGGAAATTGAAACCTTTTAAACAAGAGTATGGCATCGAAATAAAATTCTACAATTTTCAATTTTATCTCTGGAAATGTGATTTTATGCTCTTTTTAAATGATAATTTTACAATCTACAAGTAATTAAATATGTGGAGCACGCTACAGTATATTAATTAAGCTTTCTCATGAGCAAACTTCATTTGGCAGATTTTGTTGATAAGCTCACAGGAGCTCAAGAACGATATATTGTTTCTCTTTCTCTCTTCGTGGTGCTGTGGGAAATTATTTTTGTGTTGTACAAATTCAACTATTTACCGCAGACTTTGTCAAACGTACAATTGTGGTCAAAAGCAATCCAGTCTGACAAGGAAATTAAAACTCAGTGACGGGGAGACTTTCAAACAAGCAAACATATTCAACATCAGAATAATAGTTTTCCTTCTCTCAGATCCGCCTGACAGCCGGTCCAGTCCAGGCCCATTTTAATTTCCTGTCAATCACCCATATTTTTTAATAAAATCTAAATTGCTTTTTTTGTAGCCTCAAACCTGAAGCATAGTTTATCTCCAAAGTGTTGTAGCTGAAGTCAAAGTCAAACAGACTTTTCTTTTTTTTCTGTCTTTTAAGCAGAGGATCCTGCCTATAATTTACAGTAGCCTTTACAGTTGCAAGGTAGGTAAGCACACATAATTTATTTTAAGATCTGGCTTGTCTGGCAGAAATGAAGCAAACGCCAGTGAACGTTTCATGACAGTTCTTGGGCATCTTTATCATTCTGATCATCTTTATCGATCTGCTCTCGCTTCACGTGCCAGCGTGTATGGAATTAGCGGTATAACAGTGACAATCATGGTATTATTTTGTTTGAATGATGGAACGGTGCAATATTTCATTTTATTTTATGGTTTATTTAAAATAAATACATAAATATCACCCTGATGGGCTATGAAACTGGGAAATGCAAAACAAATCTGGAAGAGCCGAGCGGCAGAAAAATAAAATATTTTCTATGGATTCCGGCAAGCTGGAAAAACGTTACCATCCGAAATGAATAATTTAATCCTCCAAGTGTTTTTCAAAGCTGCTCGCCAGGTGGTGAGACTCCCAACAGCTGTCTCATTGCCCAGTGTGCACTCAAAGATCAGACTGTGATTTTCTTCAAATGGTGGGAAAACTGTGGCCAGATGATAACATTGTGGTGAGTACAAGACGACATGCCAGCAGACATTGCTTGTCACTGTCTTTTTTGGCTTTGTGGTGAAAACTGTGGTGTTCCACATGAAAAGAGGAGACGTACATTGAAGAGGAAGCTCCGCACCTGGAAAATGTCTGCAGTTTTGAGACATTTCTTCAATGCTCAACATCAGTACGACACTTTCCCAAAGCCTCTAAATGGTTTACTTATCTCCTATCTAGCTTATGGATAACCAAATATTTGAATGCCTGCACAACCGATGAGTTGAGTGGATTTTTAATTGTACCGCTGGCCTCAAAAAGGTGGTGCAACTAAATATAAAGTTAATGTGGACATCTTTATTTTTGTCTGAGCCAATTTCATGACTTAGTTTGAAAAAAAACTGACAGTCGACTCAAATTTAAACCACTCCTTGATTTTCAAAGTTTATTTTTAGCATTGATTGATTGTTCAGTATTTGTTGATTGATCTATTTTATCAATTAGGGCTTTTGTAAGTTTCAAATTATTTCGATACTGCTCATAATGTTTGTGGTTGTGGGCAGCATTGACAAGAATTATGAAATGAAGAGGATTGCATTCGTCGATTAGAAATAAAAAAAAATCTATACATCAGTTATGGTGGCTTTTTTGAATATAATTTTCAAAATATAAAACCTAAATCATAGTCTTCTACCAACTAACAACTTTTTGTTTACACATTGTACCTGATAGGCAATTGAGAGTCTGAAATGTTTCTGAAATGTTGCAGGGAAGCCAGAGTGGCAGGAGACCACGAGGCCACCATGCTGCCCCCATCTAATTGTAATTTGTAATATACTTCATCATTTTACAAATCACAACTGAAATAGACAAAAATCATTACGATTGGTCCACCAAAATTTGTTGCGAAGCAGAATTTGTGGTATTGCACAATCATTTGTCTCAGGTGTTGGAATTGCTCCATAACCTTGGGGCTGAACCCTCCTCTCCCCTCTGCTCCCCATTTGAACAGGCACAGGAACTCAGGCACATATTTGTGATATTACTCCTAAAATTGAATAAACGCTCTGTCTTAAATATATCATGCATAGTGTGAATAATAAAAACATTGTCAGAAAGTGATGCTTTACCCCACAATGCTCGAAATAGATTCACCAGTGATCATTTTAAGTTTGTGAGAATCTAAAACAAAATAGAATCATTGTTGAA
>CM031701.1:8836934-8875101 GCA_018466805.1 Hippocampus abdominalis | reverse complement strand
CGCTGTTTCATGGAATTTTTTGGGCAGTTTTTTTAATGCTTTTAACCCTTTAAATCAGAATGCGCCGGGGCACCGCGTCTCGGCAGTACAGTATTTCCAAAAACTATTCCAGTTATTTGTTGAAATTTTTGTTTCTTTTGTAATTGGGGCGGATTTCATTGTATATATAGTTAAGTATTGTATAATAATTGTAAAAAATAAGTTCACGACTTAACGGATTTCACTTATCACTGGTTCTTTTTGGAACGTAACGCCCGCGGTAAACGAGGGATCACTGTATGACTGTATTGCCTGGCAAGATCCAAGAAAAAAAATGAACAGTGTAATTACAAAATGCCTGGTAGGGTAAATTGTGATCATCTACGGATTCATTACTATTCTCATTTTCCTCCCCTTCTTTAGGTTTAGCTATTCTGAAAGTTTGCTTCCAACTTCGAGGACTAGTGATGGAAAAACCCTTTTTTCTACAAGACATCCTTGGATGAATGTAACATGGAAGATCTGACAGCCTTGACCTAAACTCCATTAAACACAAAAGGATGAACGAGAGCAGAGATTATAAATCAAGTACCTTCGACCGCTGCACTAACATTTCAGCATCCAGTGTAGTTGCAGAAGTGTTAGAATAGAATTTGCAAAACAAGCATTTGTGCCATTGACCTGAGATTAGACTCACCATTAGTGCCCTCCTTTGGTCTCATCTTTGGAGTGAGTGTCATGATGTTCCCGCCCATGGTGGATGACAATGCGTCTTTTTTGTGATTGGCATCAAAAGTGAACACTTTCATTTCTAGGGAAGAGGATTGACAGATGATAATAATGATCAAGACCATTCAAAGTGTCAATGACAACTTTACCCATTTGTGTGTCTTTAATTTGAAGTTCATTGGGAGTTTGGAGGCCCTGAGCCAAAGCAAGAGCACTTTCTTCAACAGTGTGTAGCAGCTTGGTGACTGTTCGTTCCCGGCGCTCCTCTTCAATCCTGTTCCACGCCACCAGCTCATCCTTCTCGACCAAGTTGTTGACCGCTTTCGCTAATTTCTGTTGACAAAGGGTTTTTTTTGCCAATAAAACATGCACTTGGCATAAAATTCCTGCAAGATCGGAGGCACCGTGGTCAAAACGGTGAGTGAGAAGAATGAAACGAGCGAGTGAAGATTACTGTGAGAGTTGTGGACAACAGCTGGTTTGAGAGGCTGATCCTTTCCTCCTGTGGTCAGCAACGACGTGGACAGGCTCAAGGCCTCGACATACGCAATCACTTCCACAGAGGTCAGATCCCCGGACGACTGCTGAGCAATTTCATTCAGTAGGCTGAGGGGCTCAGTCAGGTTACTCATCTAAAAGGGCAGTAAAAAAGCAACTAATATTCCATTTAGTGAGACAAATCATTTTCAGTGCAGAAAAGAAGAAACAGAAGTATTAAGATAGAAAACGGTGTGGGTTGTTTTGAATTAAATTGGTTTCCACCAGCTTCACCACACCTTTAAAATCTGATGAGCTCCAGCACAAATCGTGTATCATAAACAAAGTTGAGTTTTGTTTGACACTGTCAGAGTAATCACCATTTCTTATTGGTGTTGTTCCGAATTGCTGTAAAATCAACCCAAACTCAAATATGCTTCTTATATTTACCCATCTTATGTGGTTACATAAGGAAATCAAATGTAAAACTGAAAACAGTTATAAGTCAATCCAGTGGTACCTTGAATTTTGAACACCCCAAGAATTGTACAATTTGAACCAACAGTTTGATTGAAAATAATGTGCCAAAGTTCAAACAACTGGAGTTCCACAAGTCATTTTATAAGATGTCAGCTCATCTAACTCATCAACTCGCTGCTGAGAATGTGAGCTGCTGAGAACGGTGTCCCAACCGTTCTGGACCTGTTTGTCTCCAGGACCGGGGTTGTGCAGGTTGTATTACATCTGACCCCACTCACCCCGGACACAGCCTGTCTGACCCTCTGCCCTCAAGCAGGAGTCTACGGTCCATTCAGACAACGACCGACCACCACATAAACAACTTCTTCCCCTTGGCAATCAGACTCATGAACACTCACATACACAAAAACGTATCACCTATACTCCACACACGTATACACTTGATGTCTACTGCACACTGTTTGGGCTATTGCACATTTTTCTTCTTTCTCAGTCTCAGACTTTATCTTTATTATTAACCGTTAGGTGTCATGTTGCACCATCGGACCAACAATATTTCCTAGCTGTGGATGTACCTTTCACTGACAATGGCAATAAAATTGATTCTTATTCTTATTCTGACTTGAACACATCATTTCAGATTGCATAACACATTAATGTTGTGTGTCAGTTTTGCCTCTTCCTTTGTACTTTTGTGACACTATTTCTGAAAGGATGATGATGGAGAAGAAGGATATCCACCAGAAGTGAAGTAAGGACATTCACCCTAACCACCAAAAAAACCAAACTAATTCCCAGTAGTCAGTGGATGACTGAGCAGAAGTGTTGCGTTTGGTTTGGTATGTCTATAATTTCTGCTTTTGTTCCATTGTAGTAGACTTGATAAGAATCACAGCCTGGATCAAGAACTGGGTCCCTATTTATGTGGACAGGTGCAAATGAGAAGCGCCTCGTTTGGGTGTTCCGGCACATGCCCCTTACGCAGTGGACAATTTGGTCACAAAAAGTAGTCTGTGCTTGGCGTAAAACCGGGTGAATCTTAATTTGCATGCCGCGGCAAGTCTAGTTTAGTGTGCTTTTGAATTTGTTAGAGCGCACTGGGCATCGCTAGGCTTTCTAGCAGACTGAGGTCATATTCTATTACCCCCCCCCCCCCCTTCTCCCCCAGCATACCTGAATTTGATCTAATGAGATTGTGCAGGTGTAACTAATCAGTACATAGTCTGAGTCATTTTCAACCACAGTCCAATACAAAAGAGGTCTCCAAACTTTCAGTCTGGAGAGTCTGTAATTTCTGCAGTGTGACCTGCTTTTGGTCACTTGCATCAAAAATATTGTTTCATGATTTTTGGTTCTTTCTTATTACTTTCAATCTAATCAAATTTGTTGAATGCCATAGGATGGGTACTTACATATTCAAGGGTTTTTTGACAGTCTGTGTGATGCACCCAATGTTGTCATGGCAGTGTTTTTGGGGATGATCTGAAAAATAACAATGCCCAAAAATCAGCTGAACTGAACTCCACTAAAAACTCAACAATTTTACCAGTTTAATTTTTTGCAACATCCACACTTGCAAAGGGTTTATAACGTGGGTTGCAGGCAACATTTGCAAGTGTGAAAGCGACTTTGTATAAACCTAAGAATGAGAGAATGTGGTGACTGTGCATGTATATTCTTCCTTCTCATACTGACCTTTACATCTTGCACCTTGCTCTGGATGAAAATGCTTAGTGCCAGAAGTTGGGATGTAATCACGCTGACAAGTGCAATAGAAAGATCCATTGATATTGTGGCAGTGTGAGTTCGGTCCGCATGCCTGTCCTGCCTCACATTCATCAATGTCTGAATAATGCACACAAAAAGCTTACCTTCAGTTTAAAGCAAACACAATGCGATTAAAGGAAATTCTGCACATGAGACGAAATGACACATCATAAAATCTAAGCGTCGTTACTGATAACTTGATTTCATTGGAAATATCCTTCGTATTAATGATGCCTAATCATTCTTGTAGTCGGACTACATGTTCCCATTACGTGTGAGGGCTGAGAACGACCAAGTTGTACATTTTCAATGAAGGTGGTGGTGTTTGGGCTGCATATTGAGCCAAAGTTCTCGTGTGACTTCTCAAAGCAGCAGATGGAGAGGAAGCAAAAGGCCCGGCCGGGGAAGAAGCACCTCCAATGTGTTTATTCTCCATAGTTCAGTGAAAGACAAAACAGTTCACACATTCACACGCTGTTCCAGCAGCTAACGCCTAACAGCTGCTCAACTATAGTCACACGCATTGCCAAAGCAAATCAGTAATTTGCGAATACATTACCATAATGATAAAGGAAATCGCACATAACATCAGTTCTTAAAGCTTTAATTAAGTGCTGTTGATACTTTTCTGAATTACCATTTTGGGTGGTAGTTACCGTAATCTTTCAATGCCATTCTTGAAGGCAGAAAAGTAGTCAAACTACCGTATTTTCCGCACTAGTCAATTTTCTCAAAAACCGACAGTGCACTTTATAATCCGACGTGCCTTATGTATGCTGTTACGGTCTCTTTATATTCCCCATTAAGTTGTTTCCCTGTTAGTGTTCCTATGCCACCTCGTGGTGATTATTAGCAGGAACCGATTGTAACATAAAAGGGTTCTGCCCGACACTAATTGACATATGCATAAGCGCTTTTTACAGCTGTTACGGATGTGAAGGCTCGAAATAAATAAAGCTGTATTGTATTGTATTGTATTTCTTCAGTGTTGCACCATCTAGTGGATGCATAACACAACCACAGCCACTATTGTAGCTGCCATTGTATGTGCCTTACAATGGAGTGCACCCTATATATGAAAACAGTTTCAAAATAGGCCATTCATTGAAGGTGTGTCTTATACTCCGAAGCACCTTAGTGGGGAAAATACAGTATGTTAATGAGAACTAAAACCTACTCGGCTTTTAGAACACAAGATAATTTTCTTACATTAACTAGCGTTCTTTCTTTCACATCAACCACTTGGGTACGGCATAAATTACAATGCACCTAAATGGTTTTCCCTTATGTATTAAACTAGACCGCAGGGCTGTCATTTCACATCATACCCATCATTTGAACAGTGTGATGTTTTGAAGAAATACAAAATTGCCACACTCAGTGAGGTTCCTGGTCATGGGTACCTCAAAAGGGTGCTTGGGTGGTGGAGGTGGAACACCTTCAGAGGTGACATAAATGTCCCTAAAGGTTTATAGGATTAGAGGGAAACATTAAACTAAGTCTGGGTAAAGTGAGGCGACAATAGAACCGGAGAACCCAGATGAGGGCACAGTTTCAATTCAGTCAAGCTGTGACTGAACTTCAGCAGTTTGAGTATTCTGTGATTCTGTGAAGTGATCACCATGCAGACCGAAATACTTGCATATGATTAGAATTAGTTTTAGAATTGATCATTACCTCTGCATTCAGTGCCATCATTCGTCTGGAACTTGGCCTGCCCAGTCGAAATGTAACCAGGCAAACACGTACAATAGTAACTACCCATTGTATTGGTGCAGTTGCCTTTGTTGCCGCAGATGTTTGTCACATTCTGGCATTCATTGTCATCTGTGGTAAGAAGAGAAGAACACTATAGTTACCTGGGAAACCAGCTTGGCATAATTTGACAGTGAATCACTTGGCCTGACCACTGTCTGATGACAAAAGATGGAGGAAAAAAATTAAGTACCAAGTTGATGTTTCAAGAAAAGCTATATGTTTCATACACAGCTTATCTTTAATAGACTGATTTTGAATGTGTCATATAGACCAATTCACAATGTTTGGAACCACCAGTCTTAAGGATACCAGCACCGACCCAAAGAAAGAAACCCACTTGGCAAAGAGAGTAGAGAGAGTCTCAAAAAACATTCTTGGTAATCTGAAAACGATGACAAAAACGTATGCTCAGGGTTGCACCACCATACGCTGTTGGAATTATTTAATCATTGTTGCTAGTTTAGTTTGAATGAATGGCTAGCTGAGCACAGTACAGCACAATATCTAGTTTATGGTCAAAACAGCCCATGTAGGCTTTTAAAACTCAAGATCAATTGATGATTGCTTTCTTGGTTCGATAATTACAGTTTCTGTTGGGTCTCCGAGTTTACCTCCAAAGCAGGTCTTCTATACGATACAGCAGTTTGAGAAAAGGTCTTTACGTAAAACCACACGATGAAAAGCATTCATTTGAGCCGTTTACCCTGTTCTGCCAATTGACCTACTTTGGCCAAAGACATGGACTGGTTTGTGATGAGTGGTCCTATCGAAGTACATTTTGGCTATTTTGCGACCCGAATCAACAACTGACAACATGGTGAAGTGTCCAAACAAATACTGTGTGCTATTATTGTGTGACTGTTGAGAGGCAAGCATTCTCAGAACTGAACAATTGTGTGTCAAACTGTGTGAAATCAATGACTGAAAGGCAAAGCTGTGGAAATCGGAGCATGGCACGGTTCATAACATGCGTCCAGTCAGATTGATCCAGTGACATGACAACACAAAGCAATGGTGTGTTGAATTTACTCAATTGTATTTTGTCCAGTGGTTGCACAGAATAAAATTATCTTGATCCTGTGATATATATATAATATTATATAATATTAATGGGCGCCCGGTAGTCCAGTGGTTAGCACGTCGGCTTCACATACAGAGGTACCGGGTTCAATTCCAGCTCCGCCTCCCTGTGTGGAGTTTGCATGTTCTCCCCGGCCTGCGTGGGTTTTCTCCGGGTACTCCGTTTCCTCCCACATTCCAAAAACATGCATGGCAGGCTGATTAGACACTCTAAATTGTCCCTAGGTATGAGTGTGAGAGTGGATGGTTGTTCGTCTCTGTGTGCCTGCGATGGCTGGCAACCAATTCAGGGGTCCCCCGCCTACTGCCCGAAGACGGCTGGGATAGGCTCCAGCACCGCCCGCGACCCTAGTGAGGATAAAGCGGTTCGGAAAATGGATGGATGGATATATATAATGTGGGTTTTTTTTAACTACTTGGATCCAGATATATATTTTTAAGTGTATGTACTTTAAAAAACTGTATCCGGATCCAGACAATTTGTTTTCGGGAACACTTTATGAGAAAAAATGAGTACATTTTACAAAAAAAAGAAAAAACGTTTTGTCTACACTGCTTCCAACCGTGGGCTTTTATTGCATGGTGACTTGGGATTGATATGATATAGTATGTTGTATTCAGAGGTGTTACATTTCCTCCTTTTGGCATTTGGCTATGTGTGATGGATTATTTCTAGCCCATGAATTGCATTAGTTTACTGTGCAACTTTTTTTTTGGCTTGAAGGGAAGAATGCACACCATTTTAACCTGAATGTCTCTTTCACAAGCATTCATCCATCCATTATCCGAACTGCGTATCCTCATGAGGGTCTCGGGCGGGCTGTAACCTATCCCAGCTGTCTTCGGGCACAATCACACCTCGAGACAATATAGAGCAGGTGTGCCCATTACGCCGATCGCGATCCACCGGTAGATCGCGATCCACCGGTAGATCACGGACTGGTACCAAGTCGATCGCGAGGGGTGTAGAGAAGAAAACAAACAAACAACCATTTGTTTGCCTTTGTGCATGTTTGTGTTAATGTACACTGCACCCTAATCCTCAGTCTCATTTTCACAAAAAGTATAAAAAGATAAATCAGGTAAATCTTTAACCTGCGGTAGCGCGTGACCTGCGTCACCGGAAGTTGTTAGCGCTCAGCAGTCTGCAATTGCAGCTTGTGATCAGAGCTGTTGCACTATATCTTTTATCGTTAATAATTCTCATTCAAAGTTTGTTTCGTGTACAATTTGCGGAGGGCACGGGCAAAGAATAGGTCTAGTGAGCCGAGGGAAGCACTTTAAAAGTGTACGTGTGAGCTACGATAGTTAACAGGCTGCAAAAGTGCGTTGCATGCCTCCCTGTCAGGCTGTTGCTCACCATGGCGTGCGCGTTTATGTGCATGTGCGTTAGCGGTAACGGGTCGATCGTGCAAGGTTGGTTGATCGAAAAGTCGATTTTTGGTCCAAAATGTTTGGTCACCCCTGATATAGAGTGCCCAATTGACCAACCATGCATCTTTTTGGAATGTGGGAGGAAACTGGACTACCGAGAGAAAACCCACGTAGGCACGAAGAGAACACGTAAGCACCACACAGGAGCCCAGATTCAAAACCTGGAACTCTGTACTGCAAGGCGGGCGTGCGAACCAGTCAACCACTGTGCCTTACTTCACAAGAACAGAAAATACAATTTATCAAATGGATGGATGCTGTGTAAACATAGTTTTTGCTCAGTCATAAACAAAACTGCTTTTCTTTTGACGAGGAGGCATGTTCATTCAAACAATTAGAATGGACGATTTTTGTGGTTGTTTGCTTAATTCTACATTAAATACTACATTTAATTGAACACCCGATCTCTGATGAGATCAATTTCAGATGATGGTGAAGTGACTCTCTGACCATGGAGTTTACTGGAACTGACTTGGTATGAACTTCCACTGCTGTTTTCACGTGTCTATTGATGACAAATACTGTGCCTTTCCTCTCATCTGTACCTTGTGCACAAGGGTTGTCCACGAGGGGATATCCTGCCTTCTCATGCGAGGTGACTAGGACTCAAACGGGAAATACCTCGCAGCATGCACAGGATGTGCTTGCAGTCGCTCTGACACAGGCATTGCACCTGCATGCTCACTTTCATGTTTGATCTGAGGCATCATCAAAAAAAAAAAAAGTTTTTCTCTGTTTGCATAACAAAAAAAAAGCACACAAGTTGTAACCGTTGATTTAGAGACTGAATGTTATTAATCCTGTTTGTCTCAAAATCATCTGCCAGTCCTTATGTGGTAGAAAGTTGAATTTTCAGCACTGTGCAAAAGTCTCCCATTAGCTATGCCAAAATGTTAAGATAATAATAATAATACATTTATTTATTAGCGCCTTTCAAATATATAACTATAATGCCAATCATTAAAGTCCAAACCTCCAGCAATGCTGAATTGTTGATAAAACTGAGGGAGATGGGGGGGAATCACTCCACTTTTTGTACTGTCCTTATTGTGAAATCTACTAACTGTATTTCCTGTTATTTACTAGTTTACAAGGTCAAAATGAATGTGGCACAAAGGCGTCATTAAACCAAGCTTGCACTACAGAGAAATCATATTTAAACCTTTTTTTTTAATGGCATCGCACCTCCCACATCGACTAAAGACATTCAAACGTATTGGAATGCACTTTAAACCCATTGAAAAAAGTTTCAATGTTTCAAACAGTAAATACCTTTGAAGGTACATGTACATGCAAATCAGAATCAGAATCATCGTTATTGGCCAAGTATGTACAACACACAAGGAATTAGTCTCCGGTGACTAGTATTTCAATAACAAGCAACTAAAACAAACAAAGATGTGACACATAAGTTTCAAAAGACTTTCTGTAATGCAACGGTGCCTTTGTGCAGGAGTGCCACCCACTGACAGCTGTGCGACAATGTGCAGAGTCATCGAGCAGAGATCAAATCGGTGGGGCAATAATATAATATGATGGTTGTGCAGTTCGTGCAGATAATCGTTGCACCATTAGCAGGAATTGTAATACCACAACTATACAGAAAGTCCTTGAGCACTTTATACAGTATACTGTATTACGTATTCACCACAACAAATTGTTTACTGTGCACTAGCAGTTCCACGCTTCCATGGTGTTACTCTTTGTCTGTATTCACAGTTCTTTAATTATTACTTGTGAATTATCTGAAAAGTCGTTTGCGGGGTAGAACTGTACACCGGACCCTATAAAGTTGAATGTGACACGAGAAGTGAAAGTATTTGAAGAAAGAATATTCTCATTCAAACCAGTATCGAAATTGTTTGACCGGCTCCCGGAAACCTGGACAATAGAGATTGTACTTTATTTAACTTGAGTATTAATATTTAAAATGGCCACTTCTTCATATATAAATATCAGCAGATTGTCGCAGAAAAAATACAACTTATTTAACAGATCAATCTTAATTATTTCTCACTCCATTTAACACATCCTTTTAAAGCTAAGATATGTATGGGCATTTTAATTGGCAACTCATTATTATGTGTTTGAAAAAATCAGAAAACTACTAGTAATTTGGTATGAGATTCACAAAATGTTGAAATGTCTACAAGACATACACACAAGACTATTCAGATTGGAAGTACTCAGTGACCGTATGAATATTTTTGTGGATTGATATTTACCATTGCAAAACGTCGTCCCATCTCCGGTATATCCATGGCGACAAAAGCAAGCCTCGTTCGAGCCATTCAAAGCTCTGCACTTTGCGAGTTTGTGGCAAGAATCACAAATGTCAGACAATCGGCAGGGGTCCATCATACTGGAGAGCCATGCTGTAAAGACACAAACACAAAACGGAACCTTTGGAAATATGCCACCACATTTTAGCCCCTGTATTGCTGTCACATACATTGGTCGATGACAGCAGTCACATACTAACGGGAATATCGTGGTCATGGCATCATTACGCCCCATACAACCATGTAAAGTTTGCTTGATTCACATACCTGTCAAAAGGATTAGTTTCATTGGTGACCAGAGCGAAGACTCCATAATTGCGCTGGTTCTGAATCTGCCTTTTAGCAGACTGTGTGCAGTGGGCTGGCTTCTGACGTCGCCCATTTCCTTAAGTCACTTTTCCTGTTTCTCTAAACCTGGCCCTTCCTGTCTTGATCCTTAATCTGCTTCTACCCAAAAAAAAAAAAAATGACTAGAAGCACCGTCCCTCGGCTACCTAATCCTCATCAAAAAGCGGCATCTTCATTTGATCACACTTAGCATCCACTGTATTATGTTTAGAAGCATTGGTGTTTGTACTTCGAGTCTTCCTGTGGTTCATGTTGCCCTTTGGAAAGCCTCCGTTGCCATTGTTCAATTGTCCAATGAGGTTTTACTCAGGGCACAACAACTCGGACTTTGGCTGGAGTCGAGGATGACCTACTCCCTTCCGTAGATAAGTTTACATAACTCCACTGCTGCCATCTTCAACTACACAGGCCTGCGTAACTCTCAGTGTCTTGTCATCTTGCTGCATTTCAATGATTGATTGATTGATTCAAGATTTTAGCTGTAATACTAATTACAGTACTGTAAATTCTATTTGCTGTCATTTTTTGTACAAATGAGGAATCTGACATTTTCAATATATTACTATCCAGAAATAACACTTTTTTTCTTTTATTCATATTGACAATAGTAACACAAAGCGTTGTTTTTATCTGAAAATTACATGACCACTATTGTCACAGATTTAGGTGAAGACAAATGAAAAGTTTACATTTTGACTTTAAGTCATACATAGCCGACATTTTGAGTCCCGATGAGAACATTAAGAGAAAGAAAGACTGGACAAAACAGTCTTCAGTGGACTCGTAATAGAGTCCACATGTGAATCGTGCAGGTTATTGTCTGGAGAGTCCTGAGCCGCTGCCACCAACCCCGAACAGTCCAAACATATGTGGGTGAAGGAAAAAGGTCACTTTCTGCACAGACGGCAATAGAAAAGTGCCAGAGTGTTGTGGTGGAAAATACAATTTCCGCCGACGGGATTCCACACGTGTTGCTCGTTTAGTGGCAAAATGTTGCATTTGTCCCATGATTTATTAGCCGGAGTGCCGAACAAGAGTTCAACTGTTATGTTAAAAAAAAAAGTCTCCCAAAACTTCTGGCTCATTTAAGTTGCACCGTTTCATTACATCATTGCTGTTGCAAGATTAAAATCAGATGAGTGGTGACTCGTGGAATCTTTAATGGCTTAAAATACAAAACGAAACAATGAACTGCTTCATACTGTATTTGCTTTGCTGTGATGAACTCAAGAATATGCTGATATTTCTTAATTTTTCTCCCCCCAGTCACCCCAGTTTATGTTAAACTAGCTGAACTTCTGGAAGTATTTTTTGTTTTGATGACTTAAGTTCTCGAGAGACCTTTTTTTTTTTTTTTTTAAACAAACTTATCCAGATAAAAATGTTCTGAGTGTATTTGTGTTTTTTTTTCATGACTTTTTAGTGAGAAAATAGTGAGACAGACACCGGATACAGTAGAAGCAGATGTTCAAGGTAAGATTTTTTTTTTCTCCTTCAAAGTTACGAAGGCCCGTTTATATCCATGCAGCCGATGAATATTAATGCTCCAAATTGTTATGTCAATGCATCATTTACTTGGAGGAAGTTGGGAAACAGGTGAAATCAAATGTGAACCCAGTAAAGACAAGTAGCCATTCAGGTGTAACTGAGGTCTTTTTAGACCCGATTTTTCGCTTACAAACACATTCATTGATGAATAGTCTCCCTTGGAGGACTTCTTTGTTGACTTTATTGCAATCTGTGGAGGCGGTTTGAATTGCTTAGGCAAGGCATGGAGTTTGCTGAGAGAGGCTGCCGCATTGAATGGCACTGTTAGAATTGCTCGGCATTACTGTCCTGGGAAAGAACTCGGTGAAAAACACATCTGAATGTCTCGCTCAGACTTTCTCCTAAAACGGTAAGGAAGGAAATTATGTTGACTCGAACAAACCTGGACTGATTGCACCCTTCCACGATGCTTTTTCCTCTTCTCGGGAATGCTCACATTCAGTGAGGAGTTCTTAAAAGCTCTCATGGGAGGTTTATTTGCTTCATAGTTTGTATGCGAAAAAAAGAACACCTGAGACGAGTGCTTGACTTTGCTTTCCTTTCTTATTGATATGGAAATTATGACTCAGAAGTGGCAGAATTTTGCATCGGTTTGACACGTGGCTGCTGTTTAGGCTATATCCAGAGTTGAAGTGCAGTGTCCGCTGGGTAATCTGTTTTGATACTTGGCACAGGTGATATCGACCTTATGGTCCGCCTGATGGGAGGACTGTTTACTGAGCCACAGATGGCCACAATTCTCTCTCATAAAAACTGGGAGAGCGTTATTATTCCAACACCCAAAGTTGAAAAGTGAGCAGACTCTTGTGTTCTTTTCTCCTGCTAGCTTCAGTGTGAGTGGGCATCCTGCCCACATTTTCTGTTCCTTTCCACCTTGACAGGCTCTTTAGAGCTATTTGGATGAACAGAATTAGAAGAAACTGGAGAAGTCTATCAAATAAAGGTTCCTTTTTGGGGGGACAAAAGACCCAATACAGAAAGGTACCGTATTGGCCCGATTATAAGACGGTGTTTTTTGCATTGAAATAAGACTGAAAAAGTGGGGGTCGTCTTATATTCGGGGTTTAGACATTATACCCATTCACGGCACTAGATGGCGCCAGATATCATTGAAGCAAATGCTGAACTTGACTCCCCAGGCCAAAGTGAACCCGTGCCACAAAGAATAAAAATAAAAATAGCGGTAGCACGAAGAAGAAAAATTTAAAAAAAATAGCGGTAAGAAGAAAATAATAGAAGAGATATCAGAAAATGGAGAAACGTAGTGACAATCTGGAGAAAAGTGGGTCGAAGACCGGCCTGGTTAAACGGCAGCTGAGGAGAAGTTATGATGCAAATTTACATTTCAAAAACCAGAAGCCATTCATTTACGAATGTCATTGCACTTTAGATTTGAATGAGGCAAAATAACATGCCTTTTCTCTCAAATATATTTTTATAATCATTTGTTTCAGATGTCCCCTAATTATTTTCTGTATAAAAATTAATTTGGTGTTCAAACTTGAGTCTTGAGAAAGAGGGGGTTGTCTTATAATCAGAGCCGTCTTATATTCGGGCCAATGCAGTATATTGATGTGTTATAGGAGTGTGGTGCCTTGTGATAAAGTTGCATTCCATGACCGTGCTCGAAACTCAAAACACTTTTACTGGATCTGAAACAAAATGTTCTCCAATGAAATGGGTCGGGGGGCGGGGTGTTTAATAAGAAAATGTAACACTCCATAATATTGCACATAGGGGTAATGACATAATTCAAAAGAATTACAAAGCATGACACCGTTTTTGCCTCAGTTGAATGCTGCTCTTGGTGTGCCCCCCTTGGCTAGTTGGGGAAGTCTAAGAGATATCCATTCATCCATCCATCCGTTATCCTCTTGGGGAAGTAAGCTGGGTACACCCTCAACTGGTTGCCAAGCCAGTTGCAGGGCATACATAGACACTGTAGAGGAGGGGAGAATTCTGTTTCTTTACGGCCCTCCTTGGACACAAGTCCTTTTATTTCTCTATAAGGTGGAAGAAGACCCAACACCACGTTGTCTTTTTCTCAGTTTATCACAACACAACACGAATCGATTCGGGCTCCTGAGAGTTTCAGATTTCATCAGGAAGCCCAGAAAAAATACAGTCACACGTCTATATAGGCATAGTATGTAAATGAGGGGCAGGCAGTCCTTCCCCTTACGTAAAAATCAGAGACAAAGAAAGGTCAATGCAGTTCAATCTTGACATGGTGACGAAGTACCGACCACATCTGCTGTGCACAAATTATGAGATTGGAGCTCCTTTCCCAGGCAACTTGACAGCCTTCAAGGACGTGAAAGGATGGGAGTACTGGGAGGAAGATCTTTGGGGCTGTTAAGTTGCCCAAGGATCAAGAGGGGAGTCAAGCAAAATACTACCTGTTTGTTAAAGTGCTTCAGCAGATGTTCATTATAGAGATTAGTATCAATAGTTCTCATGGTAAGGCAAAATTCCTCAACACAAGGCATAGTCCCTTAATAGTTGCAACACAGATACTTGAGACAACAGTTGTTCTTTTGGTGTTAAACAAGTCCTATGGAGGGGGGCCCTAAAAGTGGTGGGGGTGAGGGACACTAAAGGTGATTGTAAACACAGTGAGCAGGAAAACCTCCAACAACATTCTACATTCTTTGTTTCTTTCAGAGCCAAGTACAGTGGGGCTAAATAAAATCACAGTAAGGAATAAATTCCTTATCAATCCCTCTCTTGAACACAATTAATATTGTGATCACAAAATTGTCTGCATATCCTCCCTGGTAAGAAGTGGAACAACCGACCTATCCTTCCCCCCATGACCAGGAGATAACAGTGGCATTTGGCGAACTGCTGGTGCTTGATTGAAAATCATGGACGACAACATTCGGCGGACACAGGGTACAATACAAGAGCTTAAAATGCAAACTACCATCAAACAAACTACAACCGGAAATAAAAGTTTCAATAAAGCCTGACTCCAACCCCCCGACAACAGCCAATCCCAAAATCCTAGAGTAGGGGCTCCATCCCGGGTCATAGCCTCCCGGAGGGCATATAAATTGGACATACCCTCTGCAACAGACGTGTGTACCTCATCCGGGATAAAAGTACAACAGGTCTTATTAAATAGAGCACAGACACCACCGGTAGCTGCAGTCTGCAAATCCAACGCCATCCGATTTTGTAATACCATGAGGCGGATTGCTTCTAACTCTCTATTTTGGCCCTTTTCCACTTTGATGGAGAAATTTACAAAGGATTTAAACCGATAGTCTATTGTTTCTAATCTGAGCATATTTTTAGCCACACCGGCCCACGGAAACAAAGCCAGGCCAAATTTCTCTCCCGCAGACCAATGTTTAAACTCGTCTGGTACGTCTGATCCCCATACCGAATCGTGGGGCAAAAATGTTGGGACGTCTCTCCTCAGTCTGGACGTCTGGCTGGAGTGCGTTATAAAAAAGGTGTGGTCTGTAACAAAGATAGGAGTACAAACGCCTGTCCAATCTGGAGGCAATACCATGTAAGCATCATCACCACATAACCACCATCCCCCTCGTATGTTATATGTGCCATTCTTCACGGGGGCGCCTCCTCCGTTTATTACGAATCTGTTGTCCCTGCACTGAGTCATAACATCAAGTTTTCCAAGAGCAATCGAGCCGTTTTCCCTACCATAGCACATTTCATATCTTTTCCCGGGCTTAACATCCATAAAGACCTTTTGGGGGAGAGGGGTTCCCTTTATCTTATAGTTGTAGTCTACCAAAAGGGATTTGTCACATGCTTGATCTTTTAACCCAACCCGTGCCCAGGGCCCAACACTTTCATTAAATACTATTGAGGGATGTTGATAACCTACACCTGCATAAGAAGCAAAACATTTAGCCTGTTTTTGATTCATAGATTTCCCAGTCAGGGATATTTGGGTCGCGGATTTGGGCATGAGAGAACACACATAACAACCTGACTTGTTGTAACTTTTTGACATGAATCGAACATATTTATACCACAAATTAGTTTCTTCCGGAATGGTCGCTTGCAGGTTGTGCCACTCGTACTTGGGGTGGTACGCCCACCTCTTCAGTCTCGTTGCCAGCTGAAATGTTTCCTTTCCTTGTCGAAACCCCCACACTAGTGGTGGTATGGAGGCCACGACGATCAGTCCGATGAGAAGAACGTATGTCATGGTTTCTGGGCCACAAGGCGGCCTTGTAGTGGTTTCACGTCCAGTTGCCCTTCTGAACGTTACTTTGAAGTCGGACACTCTCCGGGGGCTGATGTACACTGCGACACGTGGTACCAAGTCGGTCCCTTTCCTTCCAGGCGAACAGCATGACTGGTCCTCTCCGTCACTTTGTAGGGTCCCGTCCATCTCGGCTGGTGCCACTTCCGCTTATGGACCCGCAGATACACCTGCTCAGGATACGTCTGCGGTTTTACGCCTGGCTCGTTCGGTTGCTCACACTGGAGTTTAGACTGCTTCTGGAAATGAGAGACGAGAACACTCAATGAGTCCATGTATGCTTTATGGGGAATCATCTGTTGAAGAGTGCCCTGGTCCATGGATCGCCACGGACCAGGGAACTCCTGGCCATGCTCCAGCTCAAAAGGTGTGAAACCTGTGGCAGAATTAATGGTGGACCTCACAGCAAGCAACGCGATCGGCAGCGCATCGACCCAATTCAGTTTTGCCGATGCCATTACCTTGGAAAGTTTTAGTTTGAGCGTCCGGTTCATTCGTTCGACCATACCTTGAGATTGTGGATGATAAACCGTGCCAAATCTATGCTTAAGCCCCAACAGCTGCTCGACTTGTTGGAGATGTTTATTCTTGAAGTGAGTGCCATTATCCGATCGAACCACACGTGGAAACCCATGTGTTGGAATGTAGTGGTTTACCAAAATTTTAATCACAGCCATCGCATCCTCTTTACCGCATGCGTAAGCCTCAGGCCATCGAGTGTAAGCATCCACCATCACTAAAAGGTATCGTTTGCCTCTAATTCGATCTATCATGTCAGTGAAGTCAATAACGACTTCCTCACCTGGACCCCGGGGTAGCGGATACACCCCAGGTACCGTCCTGAGACTTTTCCTAACATTATGTCGATTACAGACATCGCACCCCGAAATTTCCTCATTAACCATATCATGAAGGCGGGGATGATACCAGGATCTTAACCTATCTGCCACATTCCTTTTTGCCAAATGAGCTGGACCGTGTGCCTCATGAATTAAAGTCTTCAATTTATCTGCTGACGGAACTGGACGTCCGTCAATTTTATGCCGATACAAACCAGTCTCATCCCTGGCCACCCTGTTTGTGGATAGCCAGTAGTTCTTCTCCTCAGGAGATGCCCTCTGTTGATCTGCAAGAAGGTGGTTAATGTCCAAATCATACATCTTCCCCATTGCTGGTTCTATTACCATCACTGGCTGGCTCACCTTGTAGCCCCGCTGTCTCTTTCGCTACCTTATCTGCCCTGTCATTTCCCACTTCTACATAGGAAGTCCCTCCAGTATGTGCCCTGCATTTAACAATGGCTACTTCTTTTGGTTTTAGCAGAGACTCTCCGAGTCTTTGGATTTCCACACTATGTTTAATTGATGTTCCGGCTGCTGTTCTATACCCATTCCTTCGCCAGAGGGGCATTTCTGTAAAAATTGCCCCGACCACATATGCTGAATCAGTGTAGATGTTAACCCTTAATCCTTGCGCCCTCTCTAGTGCCCTTATAACTGCTATCAGCTCGGCTCTCTGGGCCGACTGTTTCCCTTCTATTCTTTCAGTTTCTTGAATCTGAAATTGTCTCGTTTGCTTGCCATCATCGATTATTACTGAATAAGCTGAAATCAGCCCTTCTTTTGGATGTCTAAAGCAGCAGCCATCTGTGAACACGCTATAATCTGGTTCTGATATTGGTGTGGCATACAAGCCATCTCTGAGCTTTTCTTCGTCCAGGGAAAGGTCAGCACAACAATGGGGTGTGCCTTCAACCATTCCATCTGCCGCATTGATTCCTTCTGATTTGTATGTCAGATTTGGTCTGTGTAAAATTCTGTCCAATTTGTCGCTTCGTTTTGCTGACATCGTAAAATCTTTAGAACAGACAAATGCCGCCACTGCGTGAGAAGTAAGGACCGTAAGGGGATTGTTCAACACAATGTGATCCACTTTTTGCAAACATTTGCCTAATGCTGCCGCATATCTGACACATGCTGAATGTTTTTGTTCGATTGGGTCCAATTGCATGCTGACGTATGTCAAAATTTGTCTTTCACTTCCCTGTCGTTCACGTTCCTTTCATTCACGTTCCCCTCTCTTTTCTGAAAAAGAACTACGGAAAGAGTCTTCTTTTTCGGAAACATCCAAATGAACCAGCTAGATCAGGCTGCACAAGAGAAGCCGGCATCGCTGTACCTTCTGATGTGTCCAATCTTCCCCAAAATTTAATTACAGTGCGCATTGTAATTTTCCCATGCAATAGTTTGAAACCGCAAAAAGCCAAACGTCAATGAGAGGGAAGAAATTTCATCTGTGCTGTATGTTGCACATAGAGGACATTTGACAATAAAGTTGTAGCCAATCCAAAAGGAGCCACCTAGTGGTAGTCCAAACAAGAAATCCCTGATGTCGCACCGGAAAGAACATTGCCATAGTACAACACCATCTGGAGGTTGGAAAAAGTAGAAGTAGCTGTTTTCGCACTTAAAAAAAATTCCCGAAGACAAAATTGAATACGTGCGGTAAACGAGTGTAGCGAAATATCGCTCCAAGGTGAGAGAATGAGAAATTTCCCAATATGATTCTGAAAGTGGTAAATGGAAAAAAAAACATTTGCTAAATCAATTACAGAAAAAATGTGTACGAATGACAATTTTTGTATATTTGAGTAGACGGCAAAAACTATGTGGCGGCTATGTCAGGCATACGATACCAGTCAATGAGATGAGATCCTCTGACAGGTCCACTCCGGCTGCCACACCCTCCTCTGAACCTATGACAATTTAGGAATAGGGAACATTGAATAAATTGCCTTGTGTTTCAACCAACCAGGCCATGCGATTAGATTTTGTTCTCTAGTCTGTCAAAAGCATTGTGCAGTGGGAAGGACCGATCAGCGGATGGTAAGGTCATATGGAGGAAATCTAAGGAAACCAAAGCCGATACTGTTGGAAGACAGAGTTCAGTGGCGGGTTATCAGCTGACTTTAGCAATAGTCAGCCTGGTGTCAGCAGTCATTGGGAGCAAGTGTGGTCCAGCATGTTCAAGTTCATGACAATCTTTCGATGAGGCCAGCAGCGATCCCTATTGTTCAGGATTCGGGTACCCATGGAGCAAATGGGTATTGTCCATGTGGGGGTGCCGTAGCTTGTCATTGTTGCAAGTTTCGTGGAGGAGGAGTCAGAGCTTGTTGATCATAGCCTGATTGATGAACAGATGGGTGCCGGCGGTGTGGGCATTTCCATGTCCAATGATTCACATCACCACAAATGAAACAGCCAGCTTGGTTCCCGTGACTTCCTCGTCCATGCCCACCTTCCCGTCTCGGACCTCCCCTCAGCCATGCGTCTCGGCCCTGCCTTGGGGGCAGGCCGTAATGTTGAGGTGGGGCTTGGAGCTGCGGTGGGGGTGTGATCAGCCGTGGTGGAGCCTGTTGAGAGACACTGATAGACATTTGATTAGATCTCCCATGTTTCTCTTTTTTGCATGCATTACTGGAGACTCTCTTAGCCTCTTGTATTTGTGAGTTCAAAAAGTTGTTCTGTAGCTTGGATGTTTTCTCACTCTCTTCCTTGGCTCTCATTCGAGAATGCTGCACATAATATAGGAAATGAGTTCGCCAGTTCGCGTCATCTGAAGTGGGGAGAGTGGGAGAGTTAGTCATCATTTTCTGCACATCAGACGGACAACCCCCCAGCACTGCTTGCCTGAACAAAGCTTGATTCAATGGATGACTATTGGGGTCCTGCCCGGTGACAGTCACCCAAGCTTCCATACAATTAACCAAATAAGTAATTGGGTGTACCTCAGATAACAATTCAAACGCCAATTGTTGTAGGGAACCCAATGGAGGCGGATAAAGGGAACTCAGTGCGTCTGATTTTCTATCATTCAACCTAGTCAAATTACAAGAAGCTATTCCCTCTAGAAGGTCCATAATTTCTTTGGGTAAATACTTACTCTTAAGCCAGTCTATTGCCCACAATTGTATGTCATAGTCAATTTTAGGCAAATCCAGCAACATTCGCCTAGCCAATTCAGTCTCATTACTTATAAAAGTGGTCGCATCCCAAGCACTCATGCTATCATTATCCTGTTTAATTTGCATACATTTTTCTAATTTTACCAATTGTTTATGAACCACTTCGGGCAGGTTGGGGGGAAGTTCGGCACACAAAGTATTTGGGTGTGGGCTTGAGGAGTAGCCGGAATGCGTAACACCCCCCCTCCTGGAGTTTTGTGTCCATAGGACGAGCCCCTTGCGCGGCGCGCATACTGTTTAAAGTATCCCCTGTTAATGGGTGGTGGGTATCATTTAACGCACTCAATGTTTTAACCCCCTGCCTTTGTGTTTGCAACTGCGATAGGGGGGGATAAATTTTCCGTGCGGTTGGTAGAGCCGTTGTCGCGGACGGCTCAGGCCCCCTGGCTACGGGTCGATCACCCGTCTTCTCCCCCCCTGCCTCGTCAATGCTCAAGTGGCGACTCAGCGCATAGAGGGGGGCCATGGTCACCGCACTCTCCCCATACGGTGGTGGAGGTGCGGACGCCACGTCATTTAGCGTATCTTTTTCTGTATGATATTGTCGATTCATTTCTGTTCGAACATGCACGGCGGCAGTCATACCGGCCATGAAATGTAAAACCGCTCGAATTGAATTTCACCTCGCTTTTTCTTCTTTTTCTAAACTTTTGTCTTATTCTTACAACTTATTCTTAAAACCTTGTTTTCGCTTTACTTACCTCTCTGCGCAATGCATTCGCCTTTTTCTCTTTCTGCGCAATGCATTCACCTTTTTTTCTACTTACCTCCTTACGGCATTTTACCCGTTTTCTTGCCTTCAGGCCTTCCGTCCATCTGACAGTTCACCATGTTTTTATCATACTCACCGTCCAATATTCTCTCTTATGGACCGTGTGACGTCACACAATTCTCTAATTGTAACAATGGAGCTGTCCCTAACTTGCCCTAAAAATACAGCTGTTTACTCAGACCCCGATCTCCAGTCGTCAATCCTACACTTTAACAGCATCCAGAATAATAAAAATTATCTGGACCTGCCTCAGCAATTAACCACTAATTTTTTAATTGCCTACAAACTCAGTTTGCTCTTTGCTCGTCAGCTACTGGCCAAACCTACGACTCAGCGGTTCTACCTAATTTTAAACCGCCTACGTGGTGACTCAATAACTGTGCCAATTCAGTTATCTACTACTCAGTGGCAAATTTTAGACGGTATATTAATTTGAATATACCTCACACCTACTCTACTCAGACCCCAATCTCCAGTCGGCGGTCCTACTCAGCCATTACAGTATCAATTTGGTATTTGCCACCTACACAAAATCCAATCACTATACTTGGTTCAACACATTCAGGTTCAGAGCAGTTTGATTTGGATATAAGCCGAATCTTGACACTTTGCCCGTAGGAACCGGTGTGTCTTACCTTTTTAAAGTAGAGCGCTCCTTGGTTACTGCCTGAGTCTGAAGGTCCTGAAACCGATGTTGGTCTTATTCCAGAGAAATCCTGTTCGTGACGCCATTTGTAGAGGAGGGGAGAATTCTGTTTCTTTACGGCCCTCCTTGGACACAAGTCCTTTTATTTCTCTATAAGGTGGAAGAAGACCCAACACCACGTTGTCTTTTTCTCAGTTTATCACAACACAACACGAATCGATTCGGGCTCCTGAGAGTTTCAGATTTCATCAGGAAGCCCAGAAAAAATACAGTCACACGTCTATATAGGCATAGTATGTAAATGAGGGGCAGGCAGTCCTTCCCCTTACGTAAAAATCAGAGACAAAGAAAGGTCAATGCAGTTCAATCTTGACATGGTGACGAAGTACCGACCACATCTGCTGTGCACAAATTATGAGATTGGAGCTCCTTTCCCAGGCAACTTGACAGCCTTCAAGGACGTGAAAGGATGGGAGTACTGGGAGGAAGATCTTTGGGGCTGTTAAGTTGCCCAAGGATCAAGAGGGGAGTCAAGCAAAATACTACCTGTTTGTTAAAGTGCTTCAGCAGATGTTCATTATAGAGATTAGTATCAATAGTTCTCATGGTAAGGCAAAATTCCTCAACACAAGGCATAGTCCCTTAATAGTTGCAACACAGATACTTGAGACAACAGTTGTTCTTTTGGTGTTAAACAAGTCCTATGGAGGGGGGCCCTAAAAGTGGTGGTGGTGAGGGACACTAAAGGTGATTGTAAACACAGTGAGCAGGAAAACCTCCAACAACATTCTACATTCTTTGTTTCTTTCAGAGCCAAGTACAGTGGGGCTAAATAAAATCACAGTAAGGAATAAATTCCTTATCAACACACCCAGGCATGGGGAGAGAATGCAAACTCCACACAGAAAGGCTGGAAAACGGAATCAAACCCCGGACCTCTGCACTTTAAGTTGGATATGCTCACTACCTACTTTGGTTGGCTCATTATAGATCTCATGAGGCCAGACACACCTAGCAGCAATATGATTATTTTCAGTTTCGCTACTTTGTTAAAAAGACAGGGTTAATTCAACACTTGTTTTGTCTAATTCGACGATGTGTTATTTCTTCAGAAGAGTTGGTTTCAATGAGGGTGTTTAAATAAGCTCGGTTGTTGATATGTTTATTTTTAAAAAAGCAATACTCAACAATCATTATTAACGTACATTCCAACATATCTGTGACATGTTTACCTTGAGAGGAAACAGCAGACAACCACTTGGCGCTTCTTTCGACGTTGCTGCCTTTGTGATGTTGTGACACTTCAGCCTCGTCTCATGTTAACATTAGCGTGATTTTTGGATGCTATATTTGTGATGGGTGTAATAATGTACCTTTTGCTGATGAAAATAGACAACTGGCTGATCTCAAGTACACACATTTCTGTGAGATGGTAAACTACAACTTCACATTTTTTGTGTTTTAAAGCTAGCTGCAGAGTTGATTTGGCCGCCTGTTCAATGCAACACTGCAGCTCAGTCCTGGAAATGTTCCACCAGCACAAACTGATAGTCGGAACAGAAAGAGAGAGGCGTTCGGCACTGATAACCAAGGTTTCATTTCGACTTGCACAGAGGATGCTCTGTAGTTGGATGATTATCACAGACCCTATGACAAACAGTTTTCTACCGCTACATGTATGAACCACATTAATTGTGCCATATTGCAATATTGGGTGTCATGATAATTGCAGTAAGTCTTTGTTTCCTTTTTTTTTCCATTTTCTTTTTTAATGTGGTGTGTGCTTGTTTGAAAAAATAAAAATGATTCAAACTGCAGTTTGTGTGTAATTTATTGATTTTATTTCCTGGTTCACTTATCGTTTTGGGAAATAGCAATTGTTGATTGACTCCCGTTAGTAGTTTAAAAATGAAAATCAACCATAAAAGATTGCTATGTTGTTTTATACTCGTCAAATATAATGTTAATGCAATATAAACCTTATTCAGGGTAAACGGAAGAAAGAAACCTGCCTGATAGTGCTCACCTTTGACACTACATATATAGTTTAATAAATTCAGCACGATGTGTTAAATTTCACATCTGACTGAGAGTTTTTATCTAATTGTTTAACAATGTGTTTTGCTTTTTTTAGCTCAATCTAGAGCATATCTATAATGACACGCTCGGTTTACAGTAATTCATTGTTTTTGCACCTTAGTTACCGTTGGTGTCTGGTAACATGTAAAACCGTGATTGTATGGTTATAGTTAAGTGACGTTAGTATTCATTAGTATTATATGTTCACAGATGTCGTGACATGTTTTGATACATATTTTCTTTCTTCTTTCTTCCTACAAATAAATCAAGGAAGCTCAGTTTATTTTGTTTTCCAAATGTTACCATCACAATCAAAATGTTGACTTTAATTTGCATTAAAAAAAAAGAAAATCTGTGTCCTTTTTCATTTATACAGGTTGGAATTTGAAAGATGACAGTTTCCCCAAAGTTAGGATGCAATTTATAAATTTCCTTCACACTTGAATGCTTCACAAAAGCATTTGTCCCAACCCGGATTGAACACAGTTGAATGATTCTATCCATATTCCTGAGTTCTTCGACAGTCATCCCCCCCCCTAGATTTTCGGCAAGGAGCCACAAGTGTTACTGATTGGGGCTTTTTTTTTTCCTACCCGCCAACCCCTTGTTAGTTTAACCATTGGAACAAAATGTCACGATGGACCGAGGTTGTGTTCCTTCAAGGATGCAGTGCATGGTATCCTATGCTATGAGGTAGTGACAATGCTAATTTCAAAACAGTTCAATCAAAGATACATTATATTGTCAAAAATACCGGATAAGATGAACTACTTGATGTAATTTAACCCATAGGCTCATATGATAGATAATTACTATCATTTATTGAGCGCATGTAGCACGGTTCATTGCACAAATTGAATTACAGTATTTATTAAGTGCACAGATAAATGAAGAACCAATATTAACCATATAACACTTTCCATTTGTTAAGCCACATCTTAATGGTTTCACAATGTAATCCTTACATAAGATCTCATGACTTTTTTGAAATAATTATTTGTGATGACGTTAAAAACTGCATTGATGTATGACGCGCGATGTGTTCTAACCTTTGGTGGGATTGATTTATGCAAACTTAAAGGTGAAGCCACCGGCACTGTGTACGCCACCTCCCTGTGAGGCCGATTCTGAATTTATAAAATTTTGAGGAGCTTGATAATGTAATTTGGAGTGGCCTTTTATAGGTTAGGTCACCTGCAGCGCTCCTTGCAAATTGAATAAAGAACTGTAATAGAAAAAGGATGTCAGGTGGGCTCCCTGCTTATAAAATCATTAACAGCAGTGTGTCTTTTTTCATAAATGAGCTCATTTATTCCGAGGAAGAAATGTTATGAAAGTGTAGGGAGCAACTCAATTACTTTTTCGTTAGCAGTTACCTCAGAACCATTACAGCACAGGTTAACCGCCGTGTGTACATCAGCAGTGGGAGCCAATATGTTTAGTTTCGAAATCCCTTGCTTCTGTGCCACTTAAATCCTATTCCAACTACCTATTTAGCAAGCTAGTATCACAACATGTAGTACACAATATACCATTCTATCAGTCCTGTGCAGCAATCAATAGGCAGAAACCTCCAAGTCGAACAGAATCTGTTTAGCTCAAGAGGCAGTGGTGGATTGTCTGGGCCAGCAAGGCCTTCTCTGATGGATTAAACACGATCAGAAGCACTGACCTACTTTTGCAAGCTAAAAGCTAAGATTTATTTCAATCAATTTTATGTACTGTACTCCCAACAGTCTTTCTCTTAGCTGCAATGCTTCCATTACTTGTAGTAGTTATATATATTTTTTTAATTATTATTTTTTGGTCCACACAGTTGCATCTATGTGCTGACATGTCAATTTAATCTGGCCAGGGTCAGAATCGGTCGTGCTAGTGGTAGCATTAAAGAGTGGCTAAATCCCTACTGATGGCCCTGATTCCAAATGCACACCCCACCACTGAGAGGCACTGTATAATAACTAACTAAAGTCACGCCCTATCGCTCACCATTTGACGATGGCCAATAGACATGTAACTGCGCAGGAACAGGCCGATGTTGTCAAGTCAAACTGTCACAGAGTGGCCTTGCTTTTGGAATAAATAACTGTATGTGATTTATATTTAATTAATTGTACTTAGGAGACCCTCTCCCGTATTCTCCATAATTTATTTTTCTGGCTATATGGTTACTTGCCATCTGTCACCCCCCCCCCCCCCCCCCAAATAGAAAAAAATAAAAAATAAATTTGTCTCGTTGCTTTTTTAAAGTAGGGGTAACAGACTGATTTCTGTCAGCGGCCAAATGTGCAGTCATAAACAAACAAATTGATGGCTAACTAGTTTTGAAATCCTAAATCAAGGAAAATAGTGACTACAACAAAAATAGGTTAAAACACGCTACTAATGTTTCAACATTGTTAAAAACAAGGACAAAATGAAATGTATCATGCATTTCAGGAAGTAATATAAAGTAGGCGTACAAGAATTGCTTTTGCGGCCCTTATAAAATGACGTGGCAGGCCAGATCGGGGCCCCGGGGCCTTGAGTTGCTTTCGAGCAAGAATCTCTCAACAATTGCTGATGTCACGCACGATTATGGTTTGAAGTTTTGTTTTTCTTTTGAAACCTAATTTGTGTGGGAAAATTGTTCGACTTTCGAGCGTTCGTCTTTCGAGGTTCCACTCATTTGTGTACAAATTCTAATCCCCTACAATCTTGTTTAATGCGAGGAGGGAGGCTTTGAGACGCAGGGGGTGGTGTGGGGATAAATAACACACCCCCCGCCTCGGTCCCATGCTGATGCCTTTGTTTGGGTCATATCATAATAATAATACTGCGGCTAGGTCAAATCCAGTCGCTCCCTGCGCAGAACTCCCGGTGTTCTCAGCAGGACTTGGGCAAAGTACAGCAGGAGGTAGAAAACCCTGTCTAATCCCTTCAATGCTTTTCCAAATATCTAGATTTCCTCACTGATTACTGCAACAGGATTTATGATGGCAGCGGTGTGGGGTGTTTTTCATTGGCCACGTAATTTATTTTTGCTGCCATGGAGATTGAGAACACTATAAAATGTCGCTGTCAAGTTGGGTTCTTGCATTTGTTTCTGTTTTGCTGTTATATTTTAATAGAGCCGCTATGTTTTGTAAAATAGACCAGATTTTGGATTGACAAAATAACTTGGTATAGGAGAATTGGGCGTTTCAGGGTCAAGTAGATCTCAACTCCTGACATGACATTGTAGCATTGTTTTCACTATTTATTGCAGCATACTGATCATATAGTATATTGGCAATGGTGGAAATTACTTGTGTGTTATTTACTGTTACGGCTATTTACTGCATGCAGGCAACGAATGCATTCTGAATACATTATGCCAAATTTTATTTCGCCTGTCTCTTCATTGAAAAACAAGAAAGAAATATTTTGCACACTGTCATCTGTTTATTATGATGTCTAGTGCAGCCGAGCCTACAATTCCCACTGTGTAGACTGTATGTTCTTGTTCATTAGTGCAATGCATATACAGGTATGTATATACAGGCAAGGCATTAATCCCCAAAGTGCCCTTTTTAATATGATTTAATTTAAAATGTCATTTTTTGGAAGATTTGCTTGAGATTATGTGAAGCCAAATTTACGTATGATCAATCGTCCTTTCGTTTTTCACCAGGGACGAGCTGCTATGAAGTCACAGGCATAATGTCAAACAACAAAAAATAAATATGTTATTGCTTATAAATTTCTGGACCGGTGTGTGCCATGATGCCAGGAAAAATAAATAAAATAACATCAGATTACTTTGTACGGTTAGGGTACGTTTACACAAAAACATGTTTGGTTTTGTATTTAAGACCTTGATCCAAATGATTATTCACGCTGGCCAAAAAATAAATACAAATCAGCAACATCACTGTGATGTTCGTTCTTCGATCCGTAAATGGCAATGTCTCTTTGTAAATACACAGCATGCACATTGATGGCTCGTCCATACAGATTTCATCTAAAATACTTTCTTCCAAACAAAAACACAGCAATGAAATAACATTTGTATTATAAAAATGGCAAAGTAAAAGGTTTAGATTTTTTTCCACCCCCATCTGAAGAGAAATGTCTTCATTTTGACCTTTCAGAAGAAAGCTTTGTGAGCTGTTTTTTCCCCCCTCTTTCAGCCGTGTCAGGGACTGTCCTCAAGCAGTCATCCAATCTGCCCTGTCGACATAGAAGAGCGCTTTTACTGGTCTTTTTCAAAGAGAAGAACCACAAACCACTGACAGTTGCCATTAAGGTGACTTCTTTTACACAAAGATAAAAAAAACAACAACCTCACTCTTTCAAAAGGGTTCACACGAACGGACTAGTATATCAAAAACAGCCACGCTAGCTCCAGAGTCATGCTGCTTGCCAAATTGTGTTGATATTATTATACTCTTGTATGTCACTGATAGATTCTTATTTTATGAACCCCTCAAAATGGTAGGATACACTTGGAAGTGCTTTTGAGATATTAGCTTTGGAGAATGTTTTCACAGGATAAACCAGAAATGAAATGATTTGCCCCTCGGTTTTTAGGAAGACCGCAAGGTATCCATGTTTAGTAAATTGTCAACTGCAACCATTCAAAAGCATTTGCTAAATTATGATTATGATCTATAAAAAAATGATATATATATATAACATTAGAGTTAAGTAAATGTTGTGTAATAAAAACAAATATAATGTTATTTATTTACCAAAATGCGACACAAAGTGCAATACAGAGGTAAAAAAATAAATATATATATAGTAGTGTACTTTGTGTCACATTTTGGTAAATAAACATTATATTTGTTTTATATATATATATATCCACATTCATTTACAGTACATGTCTGTCCGGTATGTGGAAACATGTATAAATATAAATAATTGCAGGGGATCGGCTTACAACGTATAGATTTTGACAGATAATCATCGAACAAGGCCTCCGGTCCTCAGCCTCAGTCATTTCGTCGATCTATTAAGCAGTAGCCATCTTACCATGTCCCTTAAAGTTACCTCATAAACACAAAGTGAGAGTGAATAACGTTTAAGCATCTCTATTAAACACTTGACTTTGCGGAATGGGAGAACCAGATGTACAGTAAGCTACATGCTCACCAAGGAGTCTTTTCACTCAAAGGTCATTCAGGATAAGAGAGGACGAGGCGGCACACCTAGTTGCTTTTTGAAAGACTAAATGTTGCACGGAAATAGACCACTGGGACACTCAAATGACTCAAAGGGCTATATCGCCGTGCACTTGTGGTCGACGTTATTTATTTATTAATTTGAGGCCTGTCTACTGACACATCTGAGTGGTCTAATTGCTGTGAATTGACACCGGTTACTCTCCATAATGGGAGCTTGGGAGTCTTTCCTGACCACAGTTCATTCAGCTGCCCCTTGCTGCATCTTAACTGCCCTTAAAATGTCTGATTGCAACACAGGAACTGAGTGTGCATTGCGGGCACAGACAGGATTATCAGTCTTTGTTGACTGTGTCTATTATCCTGACCTCTATTCACATTGGGCTCTTAAGAGTGTCGCTTTCACCCGCATGGCCAACAATTCCATCTCCATCCAACAAGTGAACCAGAGATCTCCCTATGTTCCAGCGCACTTTACGGCTCCAAGACCAGGAAAACAAAACAACACCACTGGAGGTAAGGCTATTTAATGCCTCTTGCAAGTGAAATTGCAGCGCTACTTTTATTGTTCAAAGTGGAGAAGAGTTTTTTGGGGGTTTTTTCCACTCAACTTTTGGCCGCTACACGCAGGATTTGCATTTGTGTTAACGGTTTAGGCCTAACGTACCAGACCATTTTTGAACTGGTGCTACTGGGTGGCTATAGTGGCCTTTCACGATAACACTATTTCTCTCTCCGTTTTTGTACTGTGGTGGCTTTGTTAACGTTCTGAAAAGCACTTTTTCCACAAACTAAAGGATACCCTAACCCTACCACAAAATCATGCAGTTAATAACAACAATAATAATAATAATAATAATAGCTAATTAAATCTCCATGTCTCTCAAAACCATTTTAATTTTGGATGAATGATGATCCATTGAACACATTTTAAAAACATCATAATTTAAGTTCTGTTTTCACCTTGGAATCCATGTGTAGAAATACACCCTTGCTAAAGCACAAATTATTAATTCATA
The DNA here is from genome assembly GCA_018466805.1 of Hippocampus abdominalis. Lineage (NCBI taxonomy): Eukaryota > Metazoa > Chordata > Actinopteri > Syngnathiformes > Syngnathidae > Hippocampus > Hippocampus abdominalis. The sequence continues at coordinate 8,845,289 of CM031701.1, read as the reverse complement.
ATGTTTATTTTCATGGTGGATAGAGGATGTCCACATACGTATGCAGTGCCCTTCAAAACAGTCATGTGTTGATTATTCCCTTTGACTTTGAAACAAAATTATACTGCATCCTTTTCTTTCTTGCCTTGAATTTGGTCAAATTCAGTTTCTGTCCAGTTTGAAGCAATTAATTGCTTTGAAATAAAAACTTTACTAAAAGAAACCCCAATATGATTCCACATTTTATTCTATCAAAATGTTATTTGTACAATATGCAATGTCATCAGACACAGTTTAAAAAAAAAATACCATAAAAGTAGTGAACGTTGCTCTTCATGAGACCTGTATAATTACCTGTATAATGAGCTACTTTAATTTTCAATTAAAAGTGAACCCATTTGCACCTTCATTTAGTATAAATTACTTTACATAAAATACCGCACTTCAATATGCCCATTAGCATGATATTAATCCATATGTAATGGATACAAAGATAAAAACATTTTCTTTTATCAAATGACTCACTGTAGTCATACATTGATGCCGTTCACGCTTTTTACAAACAGAAACTCCTGCAGTTTCCTTGCGATTAAATTGCTCATGTCAAAGTTGTCATGCTGACAAACAGACTGCAGCTTCACTTATCCTCTCTCTGCCCACTACATCAGATGGAGATGATTGCAGTCTTGGAATCAATGAAACCACTAACCTCCCTGATAATATTCCCCCAAGGGGTGCTGTTGCAAATGCAGCCCAGATTCACTTTATCCATCAACTGTAATCCATACTGTAACTGTGAATACTTGTGGTCTTGCTCTATTGGAGGCGATACTAGGATGATTCACATACATACTTCTCAAAACTGTGATTCAAGCCAACCAGATGTCACTGTTTTTTTTTTCTTTCTTTTTTCTTTTAAGTGGAAGATTTTCAACCATATCAGCCTTATTAGGTGGTTAACTGATGGACAGTTGTTGTGGTGGGACTTTATATGAGAAAAGTCTTGCAGACCCGCAGATGAATCACTGCTTTATAGTGCATTATAAATCCAGATATCATGGCTTTTTGCGGTCGGGCTTTGTCCCTGTGGGCCAGCGATCATTTCATTTTTAAAGTCACCACGCTGGGTTTTAGTTGACTGAACACACCAGACCCAGACATGTCTTCACATATGAGGTTACTGGTGGATAGCCAAGTTCTAAAGCTCTTACTTTTTGGCGAATCCCCCCCCCCCCGCCCCATCTGAGAGCAAGTCACAAAGATTAGTGGTGCATCCATCTTCCATGACCTCTGGGGCTAAGGAGGTACGATGTGGCTGCCATGTGATAAATCAGACAATGCAGGGGCAAGACTGTCATCTTGATGCTACACCCAAACACTGCTTGGCTCTTTTGTTGAAGGCCTAATGACACTATGCACGGTCACAAGAAAACACGCATGCCTTGCCTGCGTCTGTTCATCTCAGTGCTACATGTGTTTTTGGTACGAAAATCATTCGGTCTTAATTATGAGTGGACATATTTTCTGTGAGTAACTGTCAGAATCTTTCCTCTGAAAATTGATTAGGCAAGTGGGCATCGTGGGATTGATAAAACTTCAATGCACCGTGTATATTCACTCTGTGATTGAATGGTTGGCAGCCCAAGCTTTAGTCTGCGGGGGAAAGGCTTTGGTCCTTGCTGTGACCCTGAACAGGGCAAGCGGTCCAAAAAAAATGAATGAATGAATGGCTAAAACTAGTGAGTGCATACCTTAGCGAGAGCTTAACCATTTCTCAATCGTCGAATGAAGGAAATAATAAATAAAAAAAAAAAATCAGAAAACATTTGTCATAGATTACGGTTGATTGCTGAAAGTATCAACTGTAATCCATTGCCGGTAATGCTCCTTCCTAAATGTTTGCCATTTCCGCAGTAGGCTATCAGAGATATTGGATTTCCCACAATGTAAAATATAATATTCCTGGAACCACAATTTTATTTGGATCCAAACCAAACTGTAATGGTTCCTTCTTGTCCTCCACACCACAAAATATTGTGCAAATACTATTCTGGCCACCACACACAAACACACGCAACATGCGGGCAAAACTCCAAGTTATTGGCGGGAAAAAAGAAACATGAAGACATTTTTCGATCTTATATCTCATACTTTGACAGCCAGTGATGGACATGGACCAAATATGACAAAGTCGGTGTCAATATGTCAAACACCTTTTTGGACAGAACACCCACAAAATGTCTGTATTGAATATCCTCAAGGTCTCTCTATTTCCTGGCCTGAACCAAAGCATTCAGTACAACCACCAACACAAACAAATAAAAAAAAAAAACACAGTCAGATCTGACAGCCCCATTTCTCAGACTGCAGAGCCTTCTGGTTCTGTTATTGTGTGAAGTACACTGGACATCATCCCCTAGGGAAGTGGAGATGCTGAAACAGCCGATTCCATCCACCATGTCAAAAGTGTGAAAGTCAACGATAACAAACCCCCCACCCCCCAAAAACACACGAGATGAAAAAAGCTGCTTAGAAGTATCCAGATGGTTGTTGGCATTCGGAAAACAAAACGTGCTTTTGTAGTAAAAAGCAATGTTGTCTTCTGTCGCTGTAGCTACACAGTTAGTGTATTCTGACAGGTCCCTCATTCCGATGCTTTTTTTGCACTTTTATATAATTACAATTTGTTAAGTTATCGTCATGCTTTTGCAAAAAAAAAAAAAAACTGACAAATAAACAAACCAAGAGTTCTACTTGGCTCTCCAATAAAACTCCCTGGAACTCTACAGACTTCTGAAAGTGTACCTTCTTTAATATTGACCTAGTCTAAAGTATTCTTCTTAATTTGCTCTCGACCCAGAATAAAATCTCAGAGCTCAGTACACACGGATATTTATCTGCTTATTATGACCTGTTTCTCTGCACAATATGATTAATACAATTAATGAATTGAGCGCAAAATATCTGTACAGTCCATGCTTGAAAAATATGTCTCATTGCCTCAGGTTAGCTCATGCAACGGGTTGCAACTCTCAGCGGAAGGTAATTTTAGGCTCTCAGCAAAGCACATGCCATATCCCCTCAGGAAATATGTTCTTTTATTGTATTTATTTATTTTTTTCCTCAAGAGTCTCTTGTAAGGGTTGTTGGCAACTTCGAATGATAACGTGAGGTGGTTAAGTCTAAAACTGTCAATATTATATGGATGATAGTTGTCATTCTTATTTAAATGCATAATTATCGTTCTATTTATTGGTGGTGCTTGGTTGGTTTGAAAAAAAAAACCCACCCTCTTATGACATTTGACGGCTGTTTTATGCCCCCATATTTTTCCTCTCCCGGAAATACATAGAATATCAAATAAAATGCTGGAGAAGCTTAACTGGGGCTATACAGATGTCTGACTGGGCTATAGACCCTCCTAGCCCCTGGGCCGTGCCATCCCCATGTTTTGCAGCAGTACAGATGTTTCTGTTAATGTGCTGAAAAACTTTTTAAAAAATGTATTTTTCAGATTATACGTTGCTCCGGATTATAAATTGCGCCAGCAAAAAAATGCATAATTAAGAAGGAAAAAAACATATATAAGTCGCACTGGAGTATAAGTCGCATTTTTGGGGGAAATTTACTTGATAAAATCCAACACCAAAAACATACATGTCATCTTGAAATGCAATTTAAAATTAAAATAAAACTAGAGGCTATCAGGCTGAATAAGTGTGCGATATGCTAACGTTACATGACGCTTAAACAACGAACTGTGAATGTGCCTGGTATGTTCACGTAACATATTACGAGTTTTTTAGACAACTATAGCACAAAGTACATGCTAACAAATTTACCAAACCATCAGCGTCACTACAAATCACGAAATCCAATGAAATCTTCATACTCGGTGTCACTTTTAAACAACTTTGCCAACTCCGGAGGAAGAAGATGCAGCGCTTCCTCTTCTACGTCGCTTACGTCAGAGTCATCGTCAGTTTTTTTTCTCAGTCACCGCAAACGTGGAAAGTATCAACACAGACCAAGAGCACCCTCTTGCGGTTTAATGTGAAAATAACATGTGATGTGTACAACGTGTTAACCATTTCACGTATAAATCGCAACCCCGCCAAACTATGAAAAAAAAACTGCGATTTATACTCCGGAAAATACGGTAATCTATGGCGGCACGGTGTTTGAGGTGCGGGGTTCGATTCCAGCTCCGACCTTCCTGTATGGACTTTGCATGTTCTCCCGGTGCCTGTGTGGGTTTTCTGCGGGTACTCAGGTTTCTTCCCACATTCCAAGAATATGCATAGCAAGTTAAAGGAACACTTTAAATTATCACTAGTTATGACCGTGAGCGTGGATGGTCATTCGTCTACATGTGCCCTGCAATTGGCTGGCAACCAGTTCAGGGTGTCCCCCGCCTTCTGCCCAAAAACAGCTGGGACAGGCTCCCCCCTAGTGAGGATAAGCTGTTCAGATATTGGAAGGATGGATGGATGGATATGCATAAGCCGTCTCGCACTAGGCACAAAAATGGAGTCCCATGCCTCACTCACACTGTTGTCATTCTTTGTTTGAATGACAGCAGAAAGCCAGGCTTGTGTGAGTATGTTTTCTGAACAGCACCAGCTAGTTAAGTATTCTGCATTTTATCATTAACCCAAGCACCTGGTATCTAGACGTCCATGTGAGGTGTTGTCTTTATTGTGGAGGTCTCAGTGCCTCCACAGAAGCGGAACTGGCCTGGTGTTAATAACCATATAATTTAAGTTGTCAGCCCCTTTCCACGGTGCAGTGTGAAGCAGAAGCTGCCTATTGCATGCTCTGCTTTACCTTTTACAAAGTACCTTTTCAAAAGATACTAACTGCTTGACCACTTGCATTCCAGCGCCATGCTCGGTATTTTCATTTTATTGCAATTTTAAGATTTCACTTTGAGGTGTGTTGAAAGGGAGACTATCTGCCCTGTGTTTAGCTCAGTCGAGCAGGCGGTCAGGACTTGACTCAGAATACCAGTTTCCTCAAAAGAGACCATAATAGTATGGCAGGCCACAAGGGTGAGTGTTGGAAATATGACATTATCAACTTTACTGATCATATCCTAGAGAGCTGCTTAATAATTTGCTACCGGGGCCTCAGGCAGAATCTGTTTGCGGTTGATACAAGCCCAACTGTGTGCACTACCGAGATAACAAACCAGAAAAGTAGCCATGACAAAAACGGGAAAAATAAATTCAGTGATATTTAACGTGTGTTTTAATCCCCCACTCCTCCCCTCTTTGACGTTCCCTCACTTAATGTATCAATTTATTTGTTGGAATTGCATGTCTGAAAAAGAGTTTATACTTGCTCTGATTTCAATGATCCCTAAAGCGAAAAGTGTAATTTGAGTGTGTTGTATGGTTGACACAATACTTTTAAAAAAAATATTGATTGTAAATATAGAAAACTTCTAATCCAGGCAAGAGAAAAAGACTTACACAACACTATTATCAAGCAATTAAAAATACCTCGCATTGATCGCAAGGAGCTGTTATAAAAGGTGACTGCATGTGGTATACTTTATTTTTAAACACATCGTTTGCATTCTAATTATAGCTTCCAACATATTATATCCTGAGCCGCGTGAAGAGAAATATAGCGATCCCACGCTTTTAATTAGAATAGATTTTATGATGTCACATCCCTGGCATCGTATAAATCCTTACATCGTATTTGTTTGTAATTATCTTAATGAGCTGTTGTGGACTGGTAAAAGTCTGGTATGGGCATTGCCAATCTAGCCTGCAAAACCCCTTCGGACAAATCAGGAAAATTAGTGAAGAACCGTTGCATTGTTAATCCTTTTTTTTTCCAAACATTAACTTGCATTTACATCAGTGACTGCTCGTCTGTACTTATTTCAAACACATGTAGAGTACCATATTTTTCGCACTATAAGGCGCACTACAAGCATTCGATTTTCTCAAAAGCTGACGGTGCGCTTTATAATCCGATGTGCCTCATAAATGGATCAATATTCAGATTTCTTGGACGTAGTATTTTAAATGTTCTGTAAAGCGCTTTGTTACAGCTGCAGCAGTTGTGAAAGCTCTATATAAATAAAGCTGTATTGTACTGTACTGTGTTGTACAGTATTCCCTTTAGCGTAGCTCCATCGGATGCACAGCACAACCACAGCCACTATTGCCGCTTCTATTCTATGCGTCTTATAATGTGGCACAACCTATTTTTGAAAACAGTTTTAAAATAGGCCATTCATTAAAAGGTGTGCCTTATACAGTACTGTACTCCGAAGCGCCTTATAGAGCGTAAAATATGGTACATTTTTTGCTTTAGGTGGAAATATGTTTTACTTTGCTTCAAATACATTTACAGGGATTCTTAAATCGTTGGAGGAGAGTGCAGCATACATCATGTTCGTTTTTAAGTCAGGTTCCAAATATTCTGTCCATGCATAATAAACATTGCTTCTTAACTGATGAGAAAAGTAATCAGTACACATAAATATGAGGTAATATTATGGAAACTATGACCAACCAATCAGAGCGCACTGCTGCACTACATTAAAATTAATTTGCATTCAGTTCATGAAAATGTGTGTTCATCTATGTCAGTTGTGATAATGAACATGTAATTGAAATAATCCAGCTAATAATAATATCCAGCAAGTGGGGATCACAAAATTGAAGGAATACATGATATGAGGTATGGACACAAAAATATAGTGAGAACAGTAGGAAGTATTCCCCCTAATGAGTACTGTATTAAAATGATGTATATTTTGAATTGCTTGAAATGTAATGATTTCATTGGACCAAAACAAAATCTCCTAAACATGTAAGATACAGTAATAGTTATAGTCCAATGAAACCAAGGTTGAACATTTGGCCATAATTCCAAAAGATATTTGACCCAAACACAACACTGCTCACCGTCAAAAGGACAGCAGACCTACAGTGACGCATGGTGCCAGCAACATTATGCTTTGGAGACGTTTTCTTTTAACCAGTCAGTGCTGGCACCAAACCTTCGGGCTTCTGCTCGAAAGCAAAATAAAATATAGTACCAGTAATTGCCTACTAGACCATCTGAAATATATTTGGGGTTAATCAAAGGCACTTTAAATAATGGCAGGTGTGCACTAATTCCTATTTGACATGGGTTTTAATACGACTGTGCATTCCAAACATGCGCACCCGCACAGTACTTCAGTTGTCTTGTTTTGTTTCCCAAACAAAAACATTTCAGTTTACTTCCACGTTTATAGATCACAATGATCGTGGGAAAAGTTTTGTGAAGATTTATCTTGAACTGATTTTCAAGAAAAATTATGACATTTGAATATGGCTATGTAGGATTTTAATATCCAATGTATATGAAACGTAACCATATTATATTTTGCTTTTTGACTTTTATATGGCATTGGAATATCATCAGAATGTTGTGCAACAGTTTAATCGACTACACGGTTAAATACAGTATGGTTGCTATTCATTATACTCCCTGAGCCACACCCATGCCAGAGGGCAGCTCAACCTAGGTCATGTGACAATATGTGACCCTACCATTTTAACTGTTTCGAACTACCGGTAGATGTATTAGCACCAGACTGCAGAGAGACAGGAAGATGCCGAGCTAGGAGGAAAGGTCACTAATTATTTCGAGGCTTAATCTACAGTTACACCACGTTACATGTTTTCCTTTTATTGTAGCAGTAGATGGCACTAAGTGATCACAGTCATAGTTTTAACTCTTTAGCAAGAACTGTGGATGCGGGGGAAATTATGGGTTTACTGAAGATGAAAAATATTTATGGCCATTTGTCATAATTCATTACCTAATATCACATATCGAAATTCAGTCCTTTGAAGTTTTACAAATTTGGGTACTGAATGGATGGATTTATTTCTCTTATGTTCACTTTGAGAGCAATAGTGTTGGTTCTTTATTGCACTTCAGATAGGCATTGCAGCGGAGAGCTCATCATTTACAGTATGTTGCTGCTAGTACTCAGTTTGAGGTTGCAGATGTGTTTACACCCACCCAAAGATGAAATCTCACGGGCACACTGAAGTTTTATGTTGACGTAAGGTAACTGTTTTTCAACTTCTTGACCTGTTCTTCTTTAGATTGCCAATGGTCCGCTGTAATCCCAGTCGTACGAGACATACTCGCTCATACTTATAAAGGCTGTACCAGTATGTATGTTTGGAGTTGACCAAACTAGAAAGTTTTGAGCTCTGTTAAGATTTAAGACACTTTTTTTTTGGGGTGGAGGGGGACTGTCCTTAGACAACCTTTTCATGATAAAGGACTTTGGAATTAATCATTTTTCAAGCCAGCACTCCGGTAAATATTTTATAAGTCTATTCCACTCTA